>PITA01028847.1:0-18736 GCA_004023965.1 Spilogale gracilis | reverse complement strand
ACATGATTTGCAAGTATTTTTTCCCAATGTGTGGCTTGTCTTTTCATTTTCTTTTATTAAGCTGTTTATTTTAATTCCAGTATTATTAATATACACTGTTATATTAGTTTCAGGTGTCCTGTCTTTCCCTTTTCTTAATGGTATCTTTTGAAGCACAAAAGTTTTTTATTTCAATAAAGTCAAATTTACCTCTTTTTTTTTTTTATGATCTCTGTTTCTGTTGTTACATCTGGGGATTCTTGGCCCCACACAGGGTTTATCACTTCGGCACTGTTGACATTTTGGGACAGCTAATGCTTCCCTGTGGGGGCCGTCCTGTGTGTTCACAGCATTGCCTCGCCTCTACTCCTATCCCACTCCAGAGCTGTGACAACCAGAAATGTTTCCAGACATTGCTAAATGTCCCCTGGGAGGGGACAGAATCACCCCCAGTTGAAAACCATTGGCCTAAACCAACATTGCCAAGATTTTCTCCCAGGGTTCCCTCTAAGAGTTTTGTAACTTTAGCTCTTACATTTAGGTCTAGGACCATTTTTAGTTCATTTTGATGTTTGGTGTGAGGTAAAGATCTAAGTTTATCATTTTCCATGTGACTCTCCAATCGGCCCATTACCATTTGTTGAACAAACATGCTTTGACCTGTTGAATTCCTTTGTCAAATTGTCCCTCTGTTAAATAAAAAAAAAAAAAAAAAAAGCCAGTTGGCATGAACAGCATTTATTTCTGGGCTCTCATTTCTGTCTTCTTGATGCCTGTCTGTCTTTGTGCTGACATCATATGGCTTTGGTTACTGTGGCTCTATAGTAGATTTTGAAATTGGAGTCCTCCAGCTTTGTTCTTTTTCAAAATTTTTAAATTTAATAGTCTTTCGCATTTAATGTAATTATGGACCTACTTGGGTTTAATTCTGCTATTTGTTGTTTTCTGTGTATGTCCTCTTTTTAGTCCTCCATTCTTGCTCTCTTCACTTGAGTTGCCTTCGATATTCAGCAGGCATTGTTTGGCATACCATTTGAATGACCCTTAACTTTTTAGCTGTATTTGCCTTTTTTCTTTTAAGTTCGCTCTAGGGATTACAATATGCATGTTTTACTTAATCACATCTATTTCTGGTCAATACTGTCTATTTCTGGAGGTGCCTGGGTGGCTCAGTCATTAAACGTCTGCCTTCAGAGTTCCGGGATCGAGCCCCACATTCAGCAGGAAGCCTGCTTCTCCCTCTCTCACTCCCCCTGCTTCTGTTCTCTCTCTGGCTATGTTTTTCTCTGTCAAATAAATAAATAAAATCCTTTTTTTTTTTTTTTAAAGATTTTATATATTTATTTATTTGACAGAGAGAGAGATCACAAGTAGGCAGAGAGAGCGGAGGAAACAGGCTCCCTGCTGAGCAGAGATTTCCCCGACGCGGGCCTTGATCCCAGGACCCTGAGATCATGACCTGAGCGTAAGGCAGAGGCTTTAACCCACTGAGCCACCCAGGCGCCCAAATAAATAAATAAAATCCTTTAAAAAAAAAATACTGTCTGTTTCTGGTAAATAGGAGACCTTTGCACCAATATGGCCCCATTTCTGTTCCTCTTTCATGCCATATGTACTACGTCTATATTTATTACAACCCAGTGTTGTAACTCTTTACTTTAAATAGTCACACGTCTTTTAAAGAAATTCGGGGAAAGAATCTGTCTGTACCTACACTCACATGTTTACCGTTTCCAGAGCTCTTCATTCCTTCCGGTGTGAAGTTACCATCTGACATCTCTTCCCTTTCACCTGCAGCTCTGTCTTTTCAGCATTTCTGGTAATTCAGGTCTATTAACAAATTCTTCAACCATTATTTATTTATTCAAATATTCTTCTTTCTGCCTCTTTCTCTCCTCTCCCCTGAGAAAGCCAATTACACATATTTTGGAATTCTTGATATTATCCGACAGATCCCTGAGGCTGTCTTCATTTTTCTTCAGGGTGTTTTTCTCTCTGTTCTTTCAGCCAGATAGTTCTGTTGCTTCATCTCACAGTTAAGTGATTCTTATATCTGATGCTGAGCCCACTCCCTGCATTCTTCATTTCAGTTATTATGCTTTTTGGTTCTGGAATTCCATTCGGTTCCTTTTTTTTTTTTTTTTTTTAAAGATTTTATTTATTTGACAGAGAGAAACACAGCCAGAGAGGGAACACAAGCAGGGGGAGTGAGAGAGGGAGAAGCAGGCTTCCCGCCAAGCAGGAAGCCCGATGTGGGGCTCAATCCCGGGTCTCCGGGATCATGACCTGAGCCGAAGGCAGTCGCCCAACCAACTGAGCCACCCAGGTGCCGCCTCGGTTCCTTTTTATAGTGTCCATTTCCCACTCAAGATTTCCTGGAGTTTTTTTTTTTCTTTCTTTCTTATTTTTAGCATATTTGCCTTTAGCTCCTGAGCATGCTTTTCCTTAATTCTTTAAACATTTTTATGATAGCTGCTTTGGAGTCTTTCTCTGCAAAGTCCAACACCTGAGCCTACTCATAGTTCGTTCTCTTGACGGCTTTGTTTTTCCCAAGTACAGGCCAGGCTTTTTGCTTTCTTTGCTGTGTCTAGTAACACCTTTGGTTGAAAACTAGGCCTTGTAGATAGTATATTGTGGTGACTCTGGCTTGTGTTCTGTTCTCCTGAGTGGTGGTATTTTGTTGGCTTTAGTAAACAGCTAACCAGCCTGGTCTCCAACCGGGCAGTCTCACTCCCCGCTGCTATACATCCAGTGGCGCCCCTGCTCACTATTCCCTACCACAGAGGCCCCTTTGAATCGTTGACCAGCCAGTCAGCACTTTGGGCAGAGTTTATGTTTATGTACCTCAAGTCAGGAAGATTTCCACCTGCTGCCGCTTGAATCGTGTGTAGGTTGAGGGATACATTGAGACGCTCAGAAAATGTGCAAGTCCCCCCACCCCCGGGCTTTTCATTTACTCTGGGCCCCCTGGGGTTTTCTCTTTGCATTTGCAGTTTAGGTGTCACTGAAGGATGCGCAGAGGTTGTATTAACTTGGTCTTTCTGTGGCCCCCCTTCTTCTGGCTGCTCTGCTTTCTGCCCACTCCGCCCCTTTGGCTGGTAAAGCTGTGGGTTTTCACTGCTTGAAATAGATGGGAACTCCCCAGACAAGTGAGCCATAAATGTGTCATTCTTGCCCAGCTGCCAGAGCCCTTCCCAAGCGAGACACTTCTCAAGTTGCTGGCTGCCGTCGGTCATTTTCCAGTGTTTTGAAATGATTGTTCCTAATAAATGTGTCACATTCTGTACTTGATTTCAGTAGGGGGGAATTGCCTGAGTGACACGTGTTCCTATAACCAGACATCACCAGGCATTGTTCTAGGCCCTTGGGACAGAGCAGTAGGTAAAGTAGATACTCTGACAGGAGAAATCAGACCTTAAGCACATAAGCAGCTGGAACTAGAATATGTCCGATGACAGCAAGCGCCCTGAAGAAGAGTCAAGTGGGAAGGGCATGAGGAAGTGAGCCCCGTGACCGTGCGGACAGCCGACATCCAGGCCCTGAGGAGGGGTGGGGATGAGGGTGGCAATGGTCAGCTCATCTAGGGCCTTGACAAGAACATGAGCTTTTATTCTGAGAGACGAAGAAGCTGTTAGAAGGCATTTTGTGGGAAGTGACATCTTCGCTCCCCTGACATTGGAGTGCAAGTGCTGCTTCCCCGTGAGAGCTAGGACGGCCGCGCGAATTCAGCCGGTCATTGATGGGGCTTGACATTCCTGCACTTGAACCAAGCTCTTGGCGCACTGAGACCAGGCCGCCAGCGGGCCTCGTGACTTCCGGGCTGAGGAGGCATTTGGGCGTAACACATCACCCACCTTAGAACCAGGGACCCCCACAGACAAGAGTCAGCTTCTCTAAGCGGGCCAGTTGCTGACACTGCCCCGAGCGAGAGCAGCGTTGAAGCCAGTGTCTCACGCGTGACGCGTATTCAGCACGAGCGTCCCAGTCGCACGGACACTAACGGACCGTGAGCCTAGCAAAGTGCGCACACCCTCTTCCAGCTGCTAAGTGATCTGCCCTCCTTCCTCACCGCTCATACTTTCTCATCATCTTGTAGAAGCTGGAGCTCATCATTCTGAGAGTCACTTTCATCTTCCCATTCATTTCCTTTCCTGCCGCACACCCTCACTTGAGGCTCATCTCCGTGCCCTGCCGACGGCCCAGGCCCTTCCCTTCCAAGCCCATCCGGCATGTGGCCACCAGACCATCTTCCCACAGCAGGGCTTGGGGGCAGGCGGGGACATGAGCACTTCATTTCAAATTGGGGAACATTTTCATCTTTCCGAAAAGCATAGAAAACAATATAACAGACAGCTCTGGCTCTGTCCCCTCAACCCCACCCCCCATGGCATCAACCACTCTCCCAAAGCTGGATATGGAATTTGGGGGAAGATTCTGTGCTTTTATAATAGCTTTATGTTTCCATAAACAAATACACTATTGTTTTATGGCTTTTAATTTTACTTAAAGGGCATGGTCCTCTGAATCATTTACGAACTTGCTTTCTCCCTTTTACATTATGTGTGAAGACCACTACGTGCTGACCTAGCTCATCTATTTAACTGCTCTGTGGCCTGGATCCGTTCTCTCCTGAGGGACAGCCAGTCGTCCCTGTGTGCTCCACGGTGCCACGAGGAGCTTCGTCACACACGTAAATGCTTCTCTCGAGTGCGCGACTGGACACCTGCATCACAGGTGTATGGAAGGGCCTCATCCTTACCAGCTCCTGTCCTGCTGCTTTCCAGGGCGGCCGAGCCCATTCATACTTTCCCTTTCAAAAAAACATTTCTGTGCTCCCCATCACCTAGCAAAATTAAGTGGCTAATGGGGGCATTCAAAGTCCCACTCAGTGAGACCCCAATCGACCTTTATCTATTTTTTTTTACGATTTTATTTATTTATCTATGAGAGAGAGAGCGTGTGAGCAGGGGAAGGGGCAGAGGGAGAGAGAATCTGAAGCAGACTCCATGCTGAGTGCAGAGCCTGACCCAGAGCTTGATCTCACCGCAGCAAGATCACGACCTGAACCCAAACCAAGGGTCCCACGCTCAACCTGAGCCACCCCACGTTAATCTTTCACGTGACTAGTCTTTCACTTGACTAGATTTATTTGTCTCTAAAAAGGATAAATAATCATTACGGAACCCTTGTGAGATTAAGGAGTTCATCTATGGCACATAATGGACACACACAAAAATTATAGTTTCCTTTTCTTCCTTTCTGTCCAGTTAGTATCCACTTGCTCCTCCTTCCATAGCTGTGCAGCCTTAATCTAATCAAGAAAAGCTGGAGCTGGCCGGGTGGAGGCCGGGGGGGCGGGGGCGGTGGTGTAAGGCCAAGGCTAGGACGCTATCTTACTTCAATAGAGATCTCCTTGGCAGGTCAGTTTCCTGTTGTAGCTCACTGGGGTCTTGGGTCAAATTCTTGTCTCGTGGCATGTATGCTGCCCATATCCTCCTTCCAAGTCCAAGGTGACAGGGAATAGTAGGTGCGGCCAAGCACAGAAGCTTCTCTTTACTCCCTCAGAGACCCCGAGAGATGGCAGACCCTTGCCAACTGTTTGGACAGTGATTGGCTGAATCTAACTACCAAGAAAGTGGTTCAGGAATCACTGCCTGGGTTTGAGTCCTGCCCCACACTTGCCAGCTGTGTGGCCTTGGGCCAGTGGGCCTCAGTGTCCTCATCTAGAAAGTAGGACTATAAATAGCCATTTCATCAGGTGGTTGCAAGGATCGAATGGCATAATCCCAGTAAATGCCTGTGCAGATTCAACGTGTGTGAGCAGGTTTTGACCTCATCGTAATGCCGAGCCAGGCTAGACTGAAGCGATCCAGAGTCTTCTAGAGTAGAGGTTCCTCCCATGTTGCCTGTCTGGAGCTGGAACTGGGGCCAGTGAGCGGGTGGCCAGGGTGGAGCTGGGGTGGGTAGAAAGCAAGAGGAAGAGAAGCTTGGCACCCTCAGTGGGTAAAGGAAGGGAAGGAGGCTGTCGGCCATGCAGACTTCCAGTAACAGCAGGCCCATGAGGGTGTTCCTGGAAAACTGAATGAATTCAGATTCCTGCCTTCCATCCCCACCCCACCCTGGGGACTTGAGAAACACAAGAGGCTTGCTTTTCAGATCTCCTTCATCAAGACTCTGTGAGGTCTCAGAGGTTCATCTAAATGTCCAGAACATATGCGGTTTATGGAATAATAGTTTCCCCTTATGGCATTCTTGCTGGCACGTAGGAAAATACCTTCATTACGTCAGTGGCGTGCTTTCTACTTCTCGGGTGGTGGTTTCCTATTAGCTAGTCCTACCCTGCTCACTCTTGCTTGGGGGCACACCCAGAGTTGGTCCCAGGGTCTCTTGTTCCCCTCAGTACCCCATCTCCAGAGCACAATCACAGGACCCCTGTTTAGGAGGAACTATGATTCAGGTTACCTGAGTCCTCTTGTCTGCATAAGACGTGGTCTCTGGGCCCAGCTCTGCTGTTGGCTTCTGTCTTTGACTTCCGGTCCTGCGAAGCCTCCCAGGCTCTTCTGAGGCTATGTGTTCGGCATTGCAGTAAGTTCGCTTTTGATAGAGCAAGTCTGCCACCTTCTCCATACATCTTCACTCAAACTTCAGGAAAAGTTTAAGCAAGCAAATCGAGCAAATAAAGCAATGAATTAAAAGAATCAGGAAAGGGGCGCCTGGGTACCTCAGTCAAACATCTACCTTCAGCTCGGGTCATGATCCCAAGGTCCTAGGATCGAGCCTCATGTGGGGCTCCCTGCTCATCCTGCTTCTCTCTCTCCCTCTGCTGCTCCCCCTGCTTGTGCTTACTCTCTCGCAGTGTGTCAAATAAATAAATAAAATCTATTAAAAAAAGAAAATCAGGGAAGTAAGGGTTGTGGGGTTTTTGCTGGTTTCGATCATGCGGTTAGTTGTGAGCTGGGCTGGTGGTTAGACCAGCTGTCATTACCTCGGGATGCCTTCTGTGAATGAGGAAGTTGCTGTCTAGAACAGCTTCTCGGCAACATCATGAGTCCTCCAGGATCCAGGACCCGCCTGCACCCGTGGTCCTGGGCACGCGCTCAGAGCTGCAGACGTGGGAAGGATCCATGCCACGGGGAAATCTGTTGGTTTACAGTCCCTGCCCGCTCACCCCGGTCCACCCTTTCTCTCCCATGTGGACTGTTTTAACCTTATTTTTACAAAGAGTGAGATTTACAATTCAGTGTTCTGAGAAAGTGTCTCAAATTTAAACTGCCGTAGAAATCTTGTAATTGTTTCAAGTGGAAAACACACTCGATACTTTCACTTGTCCTATGTAAAACCACTTGAATACATTCTGCTCCCGGCATTCTATCTGGAAGAATCTGAGTTTTCAAATGCATTTAGTGGTTAACCTTCGTTTTGTTTTCAGGCCAATTGCTTAGAATCTGGTTTGTCTGGAGTATTATGTATCTAAAGCTTCCAGTTAAGCATCTTGTCGTGTCATAAGATCACGGAGCTGCTGCCAGGAAGCTTCATATTAGAACATCTAAATGCATCTCATCTCAAGTGCCTTTTTTACGAGGCATTCTTAATTTCTGGAAGTAATCACTTATCACTAAGCTGTACCTTTAGTAATCTGATTCATTCTGCTTGAGTACATAAAGACCAGTAATTTTAGTAAAATTCCTCCCTACAATGATATTTAAAACCCACCCTTAGGAGGCATTTCTTCTTGAACCATTTCCTTCTCCGTCACCTCCTTGCTTCACAGAGGAGATTTCAAAATATGTTTCATTTGGAATTCATAAGCAGCTGGGGAAAGTTAAGGTGGCTGGTGCTGTTCTCACATGGTGCCTTCTGGCCCCGGGGACCACCACGCTCAGCTGCTTGCCCTTGAGCGGGGTGAGGAAAAGTCTCCCAGCTAAACCGAGGGAAGTGGATGGAGAGTGGTCGCCTCTCTCCCAGGTGGATGGTGTAAACTGATTTTCAGGGACTGCCTCCTCGGTCTGTCATTTCAGAAAGTTCTATAACCTTCTGTGGTTTTAATCCACTTGGCAGCAGCTATCCAAGTAGAGCGAGGGCCCCGCTATCAGCAAGCATCAGGAAGGCTCTGTGCTTACATTTCCCACCGCATCTAGTGCTTTCCTCTGCCTTCCCAATCCTCCCTTCACACAGAGTTTCCCAAGTGCTGCTGGAAGCGGATTGAATAGTATTGAATTAAGCCCTTGCTTCTCTTTGTTACATTGCATTTTCCAGCTCAACTAGTACAGCTCATTTTACTTTAAGCTCTTTACATTTCAGAAATCCTAACATGCCTCCATTTCCCTTCCACTAATACCAGTGTCTCTTAGGAAAACCAGGACTGTGACTCGTCGCTGTCTATACAGTATGTGGCTTTTCAAAGTCAGAGAACTTAAGAAATGTCCTCAGTCTAGAAGTCCTGATTTTCTTTTTTTTTTTAAAGACTTTATTTATTTGAAAGAGAGAAACACAGCCAGAGAGGGAACACAAGCAGGGGGAGTGAGAGAGGGAGAAGCAGGCCTCCTGCAGAGCAGGGAGCCCGATGCGGGGCTCGATCCCGGGTCTCCAGGGTCATGACCTGAGCGAAAGGCAGTCGCTTAACCAACTAAGCCACCCAGGCGCCCCAAGAAGTCCTGATTTTCAAGGCAGCAGCAAGATGATCTCATCCACCCGATGGAGAAACTGAGACACTCTGATAAGACCCCCATCATTCCAAATGACAGCCTCAGCACAAAACTTTCTTAACCAAGAACTATCAGTTGAATGATTTTCACGTCCGTTGTCCTGCCTTCACGCGTTGTGCGCTAACGTCATATTCCTCCAAGCACCGAGAGTAATGTCCGGTGCTGCCCGTAAGCAGCTTTGGCAGAGGAAGCCAGTTCTCAGTAGATGGGCCATGGTGCCCTGGTGCTTTCTCTGGCCCCACACTCCCAGGACACACTGCAGTTCAAGTTCCCTTCCATTAACGGTTGTCTATATTAGAGACCAAATGCAGAAAGTGTCCTGTGTCTCTGGAAGTTATGGAGGGCCTATCCATCATCAATGAATTTAACTCTAAAGTAGTGGTAATTAAAAACAACAACAAAACAAAAAACTTCAACTTGTTTAAACTAAAAAAGAATACTGAATAAATATTTCAGTGAACCTCTTACTAGTTTTGCAACAAGTTAATAAATCAAGCTTTAACTTGGATGAGAAGTACTTGCTAATGTGTGCATAGTGTCTTACAGACGTGCTTGTTGTCCAGGGTAGAAAAAGAACTCTGGCTGGCATGGGCCGAGGTGAGCCACGGACCGGTTATTTTTTCATTGAAATGGAATGTGGACGTTTGTTTAGTTTCTTAATGTTTCATATTCCACCCTGGCAGGGAAGTGGTGTATCACCAGTCCCTCCGTGAAACTGTGGTTCATATGCCCATTTCCTGCTGGTGCCTCCAAGGCTTTGGCCCCTGGAAAGGGGTTGAAATACTACCCCGCTGCCCAGAGCTCCCTGCCACTCACTCAGACCACAGAAACCTGCCGCTTTTGTTCTCAGAGAGCAGTCGTTTTCCTAAAATAATCCTATCATGTACACACTATTTGATCACTAAGATGTTGGCATTTTAGTAAACTAAACACTAAGCCACGGCCGTACCGTAACTCGTACCCAGCTGTCCTGGAGCTGACCTCAGGTAGGGCCTCACGGATGGCATTACCAGGAAGGACCCCGAGTGAAATTTGAGGATGGTGGCTTCCCCAGCACTTGGCTGAGCTGCGGGCTCTGGGAAAGCAGCGGGAGGAGAAGACAGCAGCCGGAGTCAGGGCTGGGGGTTAGATTGCCCATGAACCTGTGTTCTAGCAGGACAGAAGTGGATTATCTGCTTGGGATTAGACAGGACGAGAAGGAGAGGGATGAGACTGAGGGTTCCCAGCCCGCTGTGGGGACCCTTGGGTCTCAGAAGACCCAGCCTGATCAGCCACAGCCTCCTCAGACACACACAGGCTTCTCTGCAGGTCCCGAGTGGCTGAGTCGGAAAGATCTGGGCAGAAAGGGGCTGCCCCTGGCTTTACGTCTAGACTCCTGGCCTCCAGGCCAGCCTGTCACTGGGGACTGGTCACTTCTCTCGGGCTCAGTCTCCACGCCACACAGAATAGGTGGAGTAAAAGGAATCTCCACAGAGCCATTGTGAGAGTTAAGACACAGAGTTCCATGGAAATCGGTGTAAGGTGGTTTCCTCGGTGGGTGTGTGGTCAGGGGAGCATGTGCTGAGCTGTGGGTGCCCGGAGTGGACAGTGCTGACCATCAGAGAAGGCTCCATGCTGCTCTGGGACCTGCCTCTCAGTCCCCTTTGGGGACCACCTAGGATAAGCCAGACCCCCTTTTCTTGAGACAGCCCATGCTGGGTGACACTGGCTAGTGATGGCAGATGGCATTATCCACCTGTGTGCTAAGAAAGCTTGGGGAGATAGCCTGTCCTCCCTGCCACAGCCCTGCCCAGAGGCAGGCCCCATAGGAATGTGATCCCTTGGAAACTGACTCAGGTAAATAAAATTCACAAACAACTGGGGGATCCAGAATAACGAGAAGTTAGTTTGAAAACAGGGACAGGGTGCACGTGTTTGCAGAGCAGAGGCCTCTCTTCCTGTTGGCAAGTGTAGTGGAACCAAATTACAGGTTGTCGAGTGGGCAAGGAATCAGGAAGGATTGGTTAGATGAGCTCAGGGACCATTGGCAAACCAGGCCTGGGGCACCCCACACCCCTGCGCTTTCCCTGCCTGCTTCCTCAGGGCCCCGTCCCCCCCTTTCTCACTTCCACAGCCACCTAGCCCCCCGCACAGACACACGGTTCCCCTAGTTAGTACCTGTCAGGTGAAGGGCTGCTCTGTGTTGCATCCCTCTTTATAATTCAACCTCAAAGGACAACGTCATCCTGAAGTGTGGCAGAGAGCAGGAAAGAGGACTGCGGGTCCCCCAATGGCCCAGTTCCATCCAAGGCGAACATCTTACAGAACCATAATGTAATATCACAGCCAGAACCTGAACCCTGAGACATTCAGGATCCAGAGGCGTTCCCTGACCACCAGGATCCCTTTCACAGCCATACCCACTTCCCTCCCACCCCCGTTTCCTCCATAAGCCCCCAGTAACCACTCATCTGGTCTCCAGTTCCACAGTTGTGTCATTTCAAGAATGTCGTGTAAATGGAATCATACGTGTAACCACAGGGAAAGGCTTGTTTCCCACGACACAAGTCACCGGAGATGCCTGGTGTGTGTGTGTGTGTGTGTGTGTGTGTGTGTGTGTGTGTGTGTGTGTCCGTAGCTCCCGGAATGGAGGGGCCACGCTTTGGGTCATCTCTTGTTCCCTGTTCGGAGTCGTCACAAGGAGCACTGCCATCAGCCTTCATGTGCAGATTTTTATATGACGATCAGTTTCCCATTCTCTGGGCTAGATGCCCAGGAGTGTAACTGCTGGGTCGTGGGTAGCTGCAGGCTTAGCTTTTGAAGAAACAGGCTGTAGGGGTTTTGTGAGCCCACCAGCAATGCACGAGTGAGCAGTTTCCACCAGCGTTCCTTCTGTTAGCCGTCCTGACACATGCAGAGTGACCCGGGTGGGGTTTGAATGTACATTTTCCTGATGTCTGACGACAAAAATATTTGTAGGTGCTTATTTGCTCTACTTCCTCTTTAGTCTCTTCAGGTTTTTTGCCCATTTTCTAACTGGATTGTTTGGGCTTTATATGTTGGGTTTTGAGAATTGTTTTATGTATTTAGATACTAGTTCTTTCTCAGATGTGTGGTTTCCAGATATTTTCTCTTGTCTCTACATTTTTGTCCTCATCACAGGGTCTTTAAGCAAAAGATTTTAAAATTTTAGTAAAATCCAGTTTATCAACTTTTTCCTTTTATGGACTGTGCTTTTAGGATCAAGTATAAGAACCCCTTGCCTACCCATGCATCCTGAAGATCTTCTCCTATTTTTTCTAACAATTGGATACTATTACATTTAAGTCCACGATCCATTTTGAATTAATTTTTGGGTAAGCAAGGAGAATGAGATTGAGGTCCATTTTGTTTCCTATGCATGTCTAGTTGTTCTAGCGCCATTTACCATAAAGGCAGTCCTTCCTTCATTGGATTGCTTTTGCACCTTTGTCAAAAATCAGTTGGACATATTCGTGTACACCAGTTTTGAGGTTCTCTATTCTGTTCTATTGATCTATAAGACTTTTCCTCTGCCAATCCCACCTTATCTTTAAACTTGTGGCTATATTATAGTAAGTCTTGAAATTGGGTATACAGATTCTTCCCACCTTACTTTTTCAAAATTTTCTTAGCTATTCTAGTCCCTTTGCCCTTTCCACATAAATATTAGGATAATCTTATATATATCTACAGAAAAATCTTGCTGATATTTTGATAGAAATTACATTAAATTCATGTACCACTTTGAACAGAACTGATGTCTTAACTCTGTTGAGTCTTCCAATTCAAGAACAAAGTGTAACTTTTCATCCATTTAGATGGTCAGTTTCTTTCCTTAGCGTTTTATAGTTCTCAGCATATGAGTCCTATACGTATTTTGCTAGATTGATGCCTAAGTATTTTTTATTTTTATTTTTGTGAGCAATTGTAAATGATGTTGTATTTTTCATTTCAGTGTCTTAAGGTCATCACTAGTATATAGTAATTGATTTTTGAGGGTGCCTCAAAAACCGGGGTGGCTCACTCGGTTAGGTGTCTGCCTTTGCCTCAGGTCGTGATCCCACGGACCTGGAATCGAGCCCCGCATCAGGCTTCCTGCTCAGCAGGGAGTCTGCTTCCCCACCTTCCTCTGCCTGCTGCTCTGTCTACTTGTGCTCTCTCTCTTCCAATAAATAAATAAAATCTTTAAAAAAAGAAAGAAATTGATTTTTATATATTTATCTTGTATCCTGTGACCTTGCTGAACTTGCCTAGTTCTAGGATTTTTGAAGGGTTGATTCCTTGGGATTTCTACATAGACAGCCATGGCATTTGCAGATCTGATCCATATGTTTTTTATTTCCTTATTTTTTTTCCCTTTGCTTTATTGCTCTGGCTGGAATTTCTAGCACAGTGTTGAAAAGAATGGTGAAAGCAAGAATCCTTGCCTTGTTCCCAGTCTTAGGGGGAGAGCATCCAGTCTTTCATCATTAAGTGTTATATTAGCTATAGGCTATGTATCAAGTACCTGTCTGTTCCTATTTTTGCCATGAATGTTGTTGAACTTTGTCTTTCTTTCCATCCATTTATAAGATCATGTGATTTTTCTTCTTCACAAATCTGTTAACCTTATTGATTACAATATTTAAATTTTAGATATTGAACCAAATTTGTATTGATGGATCAAATCCCTCTTGGTTATGGCATATAACTTTAACATAGTAATCTATTGCTCTCTTCTTTTTGTTAAGGATTTTTCCCCTTTTCTTTTAACTTGATTATTAACGATTTTTGCATCTTTATTCATGAAGGACATTTGTCTGTATTTTTCTTCTTATAATACTGTGTTTATCTGGTTTTGGTAACGTAAAGCTTTGTACAATGAAGTAAGAAGTATTCCGTCCTATTTTGTTTTCTTAAAGACAGACAGACTTGGTGTTACTTTTTTAAAAGCTTGATAGAAGTCTCAAAGGGAGACCATGTGGGCCTGGAAATTTCAGGGAATTTTTAAATTATGAAGCAATTTCTTTCATAGTCATATTTTTAAGATTATTTGAATAGTACTGTATCACAATTTCATATCGAGAGTCTTGTGATAATTTGTGTTTTTATCTAAGTTGTCAAAACCTATGTGTGCGTATTCATAATCATCCCTTATCCTTTTGATATTGCTAGGCTCTGTAGTTCTATCTGCTGTTTCATTCCTGACACTGGCAATTTGTGTCTTTTACCTTTTTCTTTGTTGGTCTTGCTTGAGACTTGACATTTTTATTAATCTTTTCAAAAAATCAGCTTTTTGTTTGACTGTTTTTCTGCTTTCCTTTTCATTGATATCTGCTCTTCTCTTTACTGTTTCCTTCCTTTTGCTTGCTTTTGGGTTTATTTTGTTCTTTTTGTGTGTTCTGGAGACTTTCTATTTTTTCATTTGTTTCAAGAATGTCTGTAATTGCTCACTGAAACCTTTTTGTGATGACTGCTTTAGAACCTATGTCAGATCATTCTGGCAACTCTGTTCTCTTGATGCTGGCATCTTCTGATCGTCTCTTTCTATTCAGTTTGAAAGCTCCCTGGTTCCTGGTATAATGAGTGATTTTTTTTTTATTTAAACCCAGATATTTTGAGCATTATAAGGCTTTTGATCTAGGGGTGCCTGGGTGGTCAATCAGTTAAGCGTCTGCCTTCAGCTCAGGACATGATCCCAGGGTCTTAGGATCGAGTCCTGCATCGGGCTCCCTGCTCAGCAGAGAGTCTGCTTCTCCCTCTGCCTCTGCTCCCCCTCCTTGTGCTCTCACACACACTTTCTTTCTCTCTCTGGCAAATAAATAATATCTTTTAAAAAAAAAAAAAGATGACTTTTGATCTAATTGAAAGCTTTTGTTTTAGCTGACTGCTTCTGACAGCTCTGTCAGGGGGAGCAGGGGCTCCTCCTCATTACTGCCAGGTGTGAGTCGAAGTCCAGGATTTCCACTCAGCATCTGTTGACACCCATTGGTGGTGAGGAGATGGGAGGAAACTCCTTGTTACTGCAGATCAGGGGTGGAGTTCCGGATGCCTTCCAGGCCTCCCTGACCAGAACATTAGTGTTGCCCGCATTGCCTCGCCTGACACCACAGGGACATGGTGGGCAGTGGTGAAGGCCCTGAATCTCCACCAGGCCTCCTCTGACCCCATCAGAGCCTGGAGAGGGGGATATCTCGTTACCGCCAAGTGGAAGCCTAGGCTCTCATCTGGAAATAGGGAAACTCATTACTGCCCAGCTGGGATGAAATTCCCCCTTCCTACTTGCTCTTCTCCATATCACCCCAGCGGGGGGTATGGGGGTGCCTGATAACAGCCTAGTGAGAGTAGAAGTCTGGGCTCCCTGAGGCTCCTGCTGGTATGGCTGGGATGGGACCAAGGTATTTTCTGTGGTATTTAGTTATTTTCTAAAACTTCCATCATGCTGGGCTATCCCCTTCCCGGTCCTTTGGCTAGAGGGAGTGGGCGTTGAAGGGGATGCTTTTGTCTTCACCACTCACGTTGCAGGGTTGCTGACTTTTTCAGCTCCAAGTGTGGAATCTATAAGGAACAAAGGAAACCCACGGAACTCAGCATCTTTCATTCCTTGAGTCTTCAGCAACCTAGCCAGTCTGCCTCCTCTCCTCCTTTCAGGGTCTCTTATGTTTATTTGTATCCATAATGCCCAGTGTTTGGGCATGTGGTTAGTGGAAGAAATAGGGAAAAGTATATCTTCTCCATCTTCCCAAAAGCAAAACAGCTCTTTTCTTCTTTGTTTTTTTAAAGATTTATTTATTTATTTGACAGAGTCTAGAGAGAGATCACAAGTAGGCAGAGAGGCAGGCAGAGAGCGAGGAGGAAGCAGGCTCCCTGCCGAGCAGAGAGCCCGATATGGGCCTTGATCCCAGGACCCTGAGATCATGACCTGCGCGGAAGGCAGAGGCCTTAACCCATTGAGCCACCCAGGCGTCCAGCTCTTCTCTTCTTGATCAGTCTTTTTACTTATTGACTGTAAACTACTAGAGAGGGACAGGTTTTGTGTGACCCGTAAGGCCTGTGTGTATGAAGGGACGTAATAGTTATTGGTATAATGACTTGGCTGTTCACGTGGCACCTGGACCTCACAGAGGGCCAGTCTGAGAACTGTGACTAGGAGAGACTGCTAGGTGTCTTACTGAAACTTTCACAGCTGTGGTCATGGAAACACTCCCTAGGTACCCAGCTTCCAAAAGAGGGGGGCTGGCATTCTCCCTTTCATCTTCATGGAGAGGTTATAAGCAGAGGACAGACTGCCCCAGAAGCCCTTGGAAATGCAAACCCATCAGTTCCCAAGGTTGGACCAAGGCCTTCTCATTCCATGACAGGTGCCCACTAGGGGAGCCATGTCTCTGGGAATGCATGGTGGGCGGTCCCGGGCACTCACCCCCTGTGTCCTTTGAAACAGGAGGACCATGACACTATGGAAGCTGATCTGGACAAAGACGAGCTGATCCAGCCCCAGCTTGGAGAGCTCTCAGGCGAGAAGCTTCTGACTACAGAGTACTTGGGAGTAAGTACCACATGAGGGGACAAGGGAGAAGTGGAAAGGAGAGACGGGTCATGGGTGCTTTGAGCCCTTGCAATGACACATAACGATTTGATTTGGTCTGTTACGATACCGTGCTCATGAGAAGTTCCATGCTGTCCAGTTTGCCTTTTGCAAGGGCCCTGAAGTGCACCATGGTCCTAGCTACCTGTCCCAGAGCTGTTGGTGAACAGAAAGGGATTCGAATATAACTCGAGGGCACAGTCCAGGAGCCTTCCTAGCATCTAAAGTGTGCCCATCTTTAGTGGTAATCATCTACCTGTCCAGCTTCAGAATTTTGTTGTGCTTTATCTAGTAGAGGGGAAGAGCACCAACAGATTTGGAAGTCATCGGCACACATTTGAGGTTGCCCAACAAAGTGAAGGGTGGAAGGGGAAAGAGTTAGGGGCTGAGGACAGAGAAGTAGACCACATGTCAGGAGGAGGGCCAAGAAGAGGGGCATCTGAGAGTGACAGAAGGTGAACAGTCAGAGAGGCTTGAGGAAAACCAGGAGGATGTAGTGCACTGGGAAACAGAAGGGAGGAGTGTTTTAGGATGGACTGAGTGGTCAGTCTAAGCATTCAAGGGATCTGTAGGGCCACATGTCCCAGATGGGGCCAGAATCTGAGCTCTGAGAGCCCCCTGCTGACTCATGCTCAGCCAGCTCTGGGAGCCCCTGGTCACCACCCACTAGCTAAACAGGGAAAGGCATGAGTCAGGAGGGAGTTGCTGATTGGCCAGGAGAGGATGGCACTGTGAGGGGCCCGCAGGTGTCTCAGAACTGTGATCAGAAGGCACACCAGCGAACAGGTGGAATGTTAGAGTGTAAGGTTTCTGAAGGGAGTAGCAGTTGCAAGGGGTCAGGGGCCACTTGGGACCGAAGCCCTATGGCGGACAGCAGAGCACACAGGAGTGAAGGCCATTGGCATTAAAAGGAGCTCCTGGAATTTTGAAGCTGGTGGTTAACTGGGTCTGTCACATGGATTCTGACATCAACTCAAATTAGGTTATTGTTGGAGCCCAAGGCTAAGAGCCAGTCTCTCAACAATCAGCCAGTGAGGACAGTGACGAGAAGGGCAAGGATGTGGCCTGAGCCTTGTAGCAGTGACTGGGAGCAGAAAGGGCCTCCCCATCACTGCCCCCAGCCCAGCCCTCCTCATCCATCCCTGGGCACTGATCTCCCTGCTCAGCTGCCCCGATCTTCCTCATCTTTCAAGGAATTTCCAAGGACCCAGGCTGGAGCACCTAATCTCCTGCCAGAACTTAACAGTTAGAGGACAGCCAGAGGCCCAGTGGTAGGAGGTTGGTCATCAAGGGTTTGGGATTTTATCCTGCATCAGCTGGGAGACTCCTGGAGCACGGCAGTGACTCAGTGTGACTTGTTTTAGTATGTGACCTTCTGTTTTCACTCTGGCTGCATAATGGAGAATGGACTGTTGGGGGTAGAAGCAAAAGAAGGGGGATGACCCAAGGAGGCTGGTCTGAGATGCCACCATTACCCCCTCGCCTTGCTTCTGGCCATGGTCAGTCAAGGCGTATAACCTGTCACGGTCCTTAGAATGTCTCCAGAATTCAAGGAGTCTACTGGACATGGAGGTTCTGTTTACATTAGGTCAGGTAAGGTTAAAAGTGAGGTAGTCAGGTTCCAAGCTGTTGATGGGAGTCCAGAGCCCTGACGAGGCTTTGTTTCCTTTTGGAAGAGCACTGATTTTGTCAGGAAAGGTCTGGGCTCCATTGGATAGGATGTGCATTTGCAAAAGGCTGACTCTCCTGCTTCATGGGCAGGACATGAGAACAGAAGAGGTGAGTCGGTGGGGCTTCTCTGGAGGGTGCGAGCATCAGCCGTGGGGCACACAAACCTGCGCTCTTGGGGACTCGTCCACGGACGCACGCACACAGCGCGTGAGGGCCAGCAGGGGCGACACACAGCTTGCAGAACAGAAACCTAAATGCATCCCCAGCTGAATGACTTGCGGAGCCTCAACACAGTGACATGCTGTGGGTGAGGTCTTATGTTGCTAACCGCGAAGATTTTTAACAACAGCAAGAAAAAGGAAGGTGCCGAACATCTCGGGGTCCCAGCTCACTCGTGCAGCTTGGAGAGGCGCAAAGGGGCAGAGCTTGCGGTTGGACCCGCCACCCAGCAGCCTGGCATCTGGAAAGTGTTCTCTTCCCATAGCAGGCCGCTCTAAAGCCCCGGAATGAACATAAGCTGCCCTCTCACCAGAAGGAAAGATGGCGAATCCAGCGTGTCTGTCTGTGTTGTCGGTGTCTGTTACTTTCCGGTGAAGATGTGAGAACTACGAGTGACGCACGGAAAGATGGCGGAGGCAGGAGGACTGCGAGTGACACACAGAAAGAAAGATGGCGGAGACGGGAGGACTATCAGTGACGCACAGAAAGAATGATGGCAGAGGCGGGAGGACTGCGAGTGACGCACAGAAAGAATGATAGCGGAGGCGGGAGGACTGTAAGTGACGCACAGAAAGGATGGCGGAGACGGGAGGACTAT
>PITA01028846.1:0-18745 GCA_004023965.1 Spilogale gracilis | reverse complement strand
AAGGGCTAGGGGAAGACCAAACCCAGGCATCCAACTGCCTTCTGCGTGGCAGGCAAAAGGGAGGGAGGAAAAGAGGGGGCCGACGTGAGCCGTGAGCGGGGGGGGGGGGCGCCTGCAGCAAACTCAGGAGGAGGGTCTGCTCTAGAAAGCCTCCCCCCCCCGGGGGCCTGGGTGGCTCAGTTGGTTAAGCGACTGCCTTCGGCTCAGGTCATGATCCTGGAGACCCAGGATCGAGTCCCACATCGGGCTCCCTGCTCGGCGGGAAGCCTGCTTCTCCCTCTCTCACTCCCCCTGCTTGTGTTCCCTCTCTGGCTGTGTTTCTCTCTGTCAAATAAATAAAATCTTAAAAAAAAAAAAAAAAAGAAAGCCTCCCCCCACGTGGCTGGGAGGTCAGGAAGGGACGGCACTGACAGCCACAAGGAATAGGCTGGAGCTAGGAGCAAGGGCAGCTCCATTCCTGTCCCTCCTCTCGCCGAGAGTCTGACCCTCCAGGAAGGAGAGCGACTCTGCAGCAAGCCCAGTGAAGGTCCCATGACGTGAGCAGCCACAGCACTGCGACAGGGAGGCTTGGGCGCCGCGGGCAACCTCTGCCCAGGCCAGCACATCCGCAGCCAGCAGGCACTTGAATCCCCCTCAACACTGCCCCCGCTCAGCTTCTAAACAGTGCTGGCGCTGGCTGGGGAATGGGGTTCAGCACCCTGAGTCCCAGGCTTCAGAAGAAAGAGTTTGAAAAGCAAAGAGGCTGAGCTGGCAACGAAGCAGAGACTTGGACCCTGAGTGGGTGGAAGGTTCCAGAAGAGGCTGTGAGTGGAGGCGGGGCTGTGGGAGAGCTGTTCCAGGAAGAAAGGATTGGCCCAAAGCTCCCTCTCCATATTGGGCATAAGAACAGGGGCCCAGGAACTCATAACACTCCCACGGCCTGGCAGTGGGCTCCCCAGGTGACCCCCTCCCACACACCTCTTACTTCTCCAACAAGGGCCTTGTACCAAACCAAGAGTTAAGTCCAAAAAGCTTCTGTTTACTGCCGTCACTTCCCTCCCCTGGCTGAAGTTCCCCAAAAGCCTGTCTCAACCCCCAGGCTCAGTAGCCAGGACAACAAACTCCTTCCTCCAGCAGTGAGGGCCACAGCCAGAGAGGGTAGGAGACTCCACCCACCCTGGTGCCCTCAGGGTTCTTCCTGGGGTCAGTGGCTACACGCACTATCTTTCCCCATCTCTCTATTTCTAAGGCTCCCTCCTCCAGGATGGGCAGCCGGTACCCAAAGCCTGAAGCCTGCGGGGCCTGGCCTTCAAGGAGCTTTGTTCCATCTTCCATCCATCCTACTCAAGCAGGCTCCACCCCCTATACCGGCCCTCCCCCTCGCCCCGCCTCTTCCCCCAAAGCTCTGGGCCCCTCGGGTACCAGCGCCAGGCTCCACTCCTCTCCTGCACACTTCCAGGCCCAGAGAAGTTCAGGGATCACTGGAGATGTGTAATCAGTTTCACTCGGGAGGAGGCCTGGTGAACAAACCACCCTGGAGGCACCCTGCCGTCTTCATCCCACGGCAGTGTTCCAGAAACCTGCTCAGCTAGGGCCCCCAGGCCAGGGCCAGTGATGGCTCGGCCTCCTCTCCGCCTCCTGGGCCAGCCTCAACCGCTAGGGGCAGGGGAGGAGACCCCAAAAGGCTTCTCTGGCCTGCTGGCAGAGCCTCAGTGGCCCTGCCCCTCAGGCCTCCCCACAGAAAGGACACAGATGCTATTTCTCTAGTGGGGCAACTCCACCCCCCCACCCCGCCCCACCCCCAGGCCTTCAGTGTCTCCAGGTCTCCTAAGTCCTTCAGGAGACTTTGCAACTCTGGGAGAGGAAAACAGATGAGGGAGAGAAAAGGAATCAGGAGCGAGAAGACAAAAAAAAATTAGCTCATTCTAGCCACAAAGGGAGAAGAGAAAGAGCGAGAACGAGCAAGCAAGCTGCAGTCCCGCAGTGACCCCAGGGGAATCGTGTGAGTCAGAGCAGCCATATTGAGCAGGAAATTACTCACAGACGCTGCGTTCCTGCCTCTCCACTCCCAAGAGAATCGGCCTTTTGTAAATGGTTCCTCTGTCAGTAACTGAGGGGGGATGGGGGAGGCTCTGCACAGCGCCTTCCTGTCAGCTCCTTCCCTTCCAGCTGAAATCTGATCCCTCCCTTCCCAAAACTCCAAATTTAGAAGCCAGATTGAAACTGAAATTCTTTTCCTGCCTGCCCTGAGCTCTTAAAGGCGCCAGGGCTGCATTTCCTGAGACAGCAGAAGCCCTGCAAGGTGGGGTCCCTCGTCCGGATGCCCAGGGCTACCAGAGCAGGTCCCGGGAGACAGGGAGGAGATGCCCAGTTCCATTGCCAACTGCTTGTTTTGTGTTTTCCTCTAGTTGCACCAGACGTCCTGATCCCCAGGTCTCCAGAAGCAACACCCCCCCCCCCTTCTAGCCCAAAGCACACAGAACTCTGCACGGCCCTCCAAGGTTCCCCCTGCCCCAGTGGCAGGCTTTCAGCCTCCCTCGGTCAGGGTGAGCCAGGCCAGGTCACTCACTCAAGAACTAGGGCGGGTGAAACCCAGATGTGGGGTGGAACTCCCAGCCCCGAGCTCCGGAGAGCGGGCACGGGGTACCGCACCCTCAGTGCCAGCCGGTCTCAGCTTGGCTGGCTGGATGAAAGGGAGCCCTCAGCCCTGCTAGCAGCTATTCAGTGTTTACCACCATGCCCAAGCACCTAGACCCAAAGTGAAAACCAGGCCTTGCCTAGAGGGTGCAGAACAAGCAAAAACTCTAGCGTTTGCCTGCCTCTCCCCGTTAAGGTACTTAAAACCGTCTTTTGGTGTGCCTTTGGCGCCACCTAGTGGCCACAGTGGGATTTCCTCCCGCAGAGAAGCTGGGTCCCAAACTTTAGAAAACCTTTGGGCTTTTACACCAGCATAACCAACCAACCAAACGAAAACACACCACTTTAACCTGGAATCCATTCCCATCTTCCCTGAGGCCCGGCCTGGCCTTCTTCCTTGTTAGTCACTGACAGGCGCCAGGGGCTGGGCCAGCCACCAGAGGGAGCCAGAACAGCTGAGCCTTTTACCCCCAGGTGAGCAAAGCGATGGCTCAGCCTACAATGTGCACCCCTTCTCCCCACCCTGCTCCTCCTGCTCCTTCCAGGGGCTCCCAGGGCTCCCCAGACCCTTGCATTCTGCTCTGAAAAGAGCAGTACGTGACTGGCTCTTGAGGCAGTGAGCCAGGCTGCCCCGAGTCCTTCTGACCTTGGGCCGCTACACTGCTGAAGGCAGCAAATCTGAGACAGAAGCAGCGGCCCCCTGGCCGTCAGTCCCAGCTCCATTTGCTGACTTGGGAAAACGTGTCATTCCCCTCTGGCCTCTGGGGTTTGGCAGAGGCCTGAGCCGAATGCTGACCATGAAGAGCCCGGGGCAAATGGCTGTTTAACCAGGCTTCTCCGTTTAGGGGGTTCAGAATCCGAGCCAGGAGGGCAGCCCCAGTGGGGAGGGGACCACGGCCAGATATGCCAGGAGCATCACTGAGCCCAGGAATCCATACGAGCATTGGAAAGAGAATGGTGACAAGACCCTCTCCAGACAGCAGAACCAGGGCACGCCTTTGAAAGTCTGGGGGAGGGGCGCCTGGGTGGCTCAGTTGGTTAAGCGACTGCCTTCGGCTCAGGTCATGATCATGGAGACCCAGGATCGAGTCCCACATAGGGCTCCCTGCTCGGCAGGAAGCCTGCTTCTCCCTCGCTCACTCCCCTGCTTGTGTTCCCTCTCTGGCTCTGTTTCTCTCTGTCAAATAAATAAAATCTAAAAAAAAAAAAAAAAAGAAAGTCTGGGGGAAGGGGGCTGATAGGTCCTGACGCCTCCTGAGAGAGGCCCTGTGAGCAGTGAGTCCCCAGATTCCATGCAAAGTCACCTGGCAAGTGTATTTAACACAGGTCCCTGGCTCTTGTCCCCTAAGATTCTTGATTCGGAAAGCCGGGGTTGGGCACAGAACATGGATGTTAACAAGCTCCCTGAGTGACCTTGAGAAAGCAGGAGACACGGCCTTAGTGGGCAACAGCACCCAGGTACTAAACATCCCCTGCCACGTGGGCTGGGGGCCCAGGCCTGCTTGGTTCACCTCCAGCACTTCAACTGGCCCATGTCCTCGGGCACTGGCAGAGATGCGTCCCCTCAGCAGAACTCTATCCCTGCTGTCCACCTGAGTCTCTCCGCCTCCTGCAGTGCTTTCATCCAACTCGGCCACATGTGTGTGCTGGACAGAGCTCGTGGGCCCCACCCAGGCCCTCAGACCTGCTGCATCGGTCACCAAGTGCACTGGTGACAAAGTCTCAGTCCCTTAGCTCGAGTCCCGCAGAGTTCCCAGACCACTGGTTTGGGGGAGGAGATCCTGGCCACTCAGAAGCTGGCTTAACCTTTCACAGGCCTAGTGGGGCTTCTTTGTCAATAAGTCGCCCTGGAGGGCCAGCCCTGCCATCTTTCGGGGAGAGCTCTGACACCTCTGTCCCACTCCAAAGCCACCAGCCTCCACTGATCCCCGCCATGGGCTCCTCCCTCACCCCTTTGCCCTCACCTCAGTGATAAACAGGATACATTCCAGGAACATGTAGTCCTTGTGGTTCTCATTCACGGCCTTCTCATCGACAAAGTGTCTGGGCTCCAAGTACGGGTGGTCTGGGAACAGCAAAGAGCCCCAGGGTTCAGAACCAGACACCGAGCTCCTCAGCCCAGGACAATCTACGCCCACCCTGGAGCCAGTCCCACCCATGTGCCCTCAACACTTGACCTTGCAGGAGCAATAAATAATGAATGTGTGTGTGTGCACACGTGTGTGTGCGCGCACGTGCCTGTCTGTTCTTGTGGAACGAGCAGCGGCTTTGCCTTTTTCTAGCCACGTGACCTTGAATCACTGACTCCAGCTCTGAGGCCTGCTTCCCTCACCTGTGCAGCGGGGCTAAGAACAGCGCCTCTCTTACGCTGCCTGTTGGTCAGGACCACAGGAGAGCCCCGTGCACAGCGCCCGCACACGTTAACCACTTGTCAAGGGCGCCTAGTCTCATGCAGGCGAAGACCCCTGCCAGGGCACTGAGAAGGTTCTGGGAGATAATCTATCTAAAATGCTCAGAGCAGTGCCTGGCGCAGAGCAAATATGCAAATGCTTACGAATATTATTTTGTAGGCGGTTAATCCTACGCTGAAGCAGAAGTCACCACTGGACCTTCACCCACCCAGCAGGGAGGGCCCACAGGAAGCAGCTCACTGCCCCACGCTGGGTGGCTGCTCCCTGACAGGGCCCCCTGCACATAGCTCGATAATAACAGCGGATGACGCCAGTCGCCAAGTCAAAAGAGCCCCTCATTTTCAACATAAAACCCCGCAGCTGCTGCCAGGAGCCGGGGCGCATTTCACACCAGTCCATTATGCGCCAGGCGAGCGCCCCTGCCCCAGCCCACGTCACTTTCCATTATCTCGGCACACTCGGCCTCCGCCTGCCCCGCCTGCCGCGCTGGCTCGCAGCGCAAGGTCGACAGCAAACAGCCTCCGTCAATAGCGGGTCTAATGCCTGCCTTACGAGCTGTCACTGTCTGCCCTGAGCAGCACAAGCGAGGCGGGCAGGGAGGAGGGCAGACAGACCACACACCCCGGGGGGTGGGGGGGCCCAGAGGCACGCGCCCCTTCAGTACCTATCAGCTGCGAGCTGCCCCAGATGAAGGGCAGAAACTGAAAGTCGTCCAGGCCCCACACTCCCTGGCTGCCGGCGGGCTCCATCCTGTATGTCTTCTGGAGTTTCCGCATAACCTCGAGGTACCTACACAGGAGGGAGGGGAAGAAAGGGGCAGCAGAAAGCAGAGAGATGGTCTCAACCCTTCGGCCCCTGGGAGCTCACAGAGGCCAGAGAGAACCACCTAAGGGTGTAACGGGTCCCTATTTTCAGTTAACACCTATATGCATAAGTTATGCATCAGCTCGTACTCTTAAAACAATGTTGTTTTATTTTTTCCTCCCATGCTCGGCCTTCCGGGAAAGTCGGGGAATATAGCACCATCAACTCCTGAAAGTGAGACCCTGGGCAGGAGCCCCAGGCTCTCTAACTGCAGCCGGCCCATTGGAAAGCTGGGAGAGAACAGAGCAGATTAGTCCCGGGGTCTGCTAGCTCCCACCTCCCCGGTTCTCGGGGGATGCCTCAGTGTCACCAGGAGCCCGGGCAATCAGTGTCACCAGAGGAGGGTCCACAACAGCACAGGCGTTGTCAGAGGCCGCTGGTGGCTGCACACACCTGTGCTGCCGGGCAGGTGTCTGGGGAGGCGGGGGGCAGTCAGAGCCCAACGGCAGGGATCGGGGTTCAACTGGCTGTGTGACCTCAGGGATCAGGAGACAGCTGATTTCTTTGGGCCTCCATTTCTTCATCCATAAAATGGAAATGACCGTCACTGCTGCCTAGAGCTGGTGGGGGAATCCAGGGAGCGAGCTGCACGTGGAACGCTTAGGACACGACTCAACACGGCCAAGGCTGCGGAAGCATGAGCGCTCAACCGTGACATTTCCTTCATTATCCTTACTTGAATCTGAACCTGTCAACCAGATGGCTTCCTGGGCATCCCATCCACAGCCAGAGCTTGATTAGGACAGGCCAGAAGAAGCACCAGGCACTCAGGAGAGCCCTCCAGCACCCCGTCCCCAGCCCAGCAGCGACCAGGAGGAGAGACCCCTGCTGCTCTTCTCACTCACCGATTGAACACCTTGAAGACAATAGCTATTTGGTCGTCTACCCGGAGCACTCCAACCTTGCAGAGGCAGCAGAGGAAAGCAGCGAAGGCTGCCTCATGTCCTGGCGGAGAAAAAAACAGCCAAGGTCGACAGTCTTCCCGAAAAAGGAGCAGCACTGTTCTTGGTCTCACCAGTCCAAATCACTGAGAACTGTCCCTCTATGGAGGGCGGTCAACGTGGAGATAATGGGGCCTCTGCCCCTTCCAGGCCCTTTTGAGAACCACCGCTACTATAATTCTAAAAAGGCCTAGGAGGCCGAGGCTGTGGACGTCTTAAACAGACATTTGCATGTTTCATAGGTTTAACTCACTCATCAATTGCACACGATCTATGGAGCACGTACTAAAACGGCAGCCACCATCCACGTCAGGCACGAGGGAAACTATATCCACACCTCTGTTGGATAGTTTATGATCAGGATGACAAATATTAAGTTAACAATTACTTCTATAATTGTAGCTCTGAAGGAGAAGGACAGAGTGATAACTGGAGGATATCACAGGGGACCCTGGCATAAGGGTTCAAGAAGGTTTCCCTAAGGAAGTAATATTTAATCTGAAAGATGAGTAAGAGTTGGTAAGGTAGTGGGTATGAGAGAAGCAAGAAAAGCAATATAGCCAGAAGGAACAACATGTGCAAAGGTCCTGAGGTAAGAAAAAAATGGGGTATGTTTGAAGAACACTAAGAAGGCCAGTATGGCTAAAGCAGAGGGGGTGAGGGAGAAAGCATAACGAGATGAGGCCAGCAATCAGACAGGCCTTAACTGCCACGCAAAAAGCTCAGATTCAGTATCCTAAGAGTAACGGGAGCCACTGAAGACTTCCAAGCAGGGAACACATGGCCGCATTACAGGGTGAAAAGGCAGCTCCTTCCATGGGGTCCCTGGCTGGCTCAGTCAATGGAGCATGTAACTCCTGATCTCGGGGTTGTGAGTTCAAGCCCCACGTTGGGTGTCAAGATTCCTTAAAACTAAAATCTTAAAGAAAAAAAAAAAGGCATCCCCTTCGTTTCCCAGTCATGCTAAATAGGAATGGTCAACACTACAGATACCACTGATCAGCCCCTGGGCTGAATACCACGGTTCATACTATTGCAAAAAAAAAAAAAATGTATTTGCAGGGAGGCAGGGAAAGACTACTTCAGGAACTTCCTGTCCCATCTCTGTAGAATGAAGGTGCTCCAGGGCCCGGGAAGCTTGTGAGCTGTTCCTCTCACCTGTACTGTTTCTGATCTCCACCAACTGGAGTCCCCGCCACCACTGCTCAGGGGTTCCTGCACACCCAACAGCGGAAGAACACCCCCACCCCGCCCTCCCGCCGACCTGGCCAGTCCCCCTTCAGGGTCCTTCCCTGTCGGTCTCCGTCAAAGCTCCATCCCGGGAAGTCACAAAACACTTGATAAATCTGCTCCCCAGAAATGGGGGAGCAGAAGACAACACCTCCCCAGGACCCAGGTTCAAGGAGGCCCTCCTCCAGGCCTGCCTCCCCAGCCTGCACTCGCCTTGAAGAACCTGAGTCTTCGGCAAGGGGAAGGCCCAAGGGAGCAGCCACACTTGCACTAGCCGCTTCAGGACAGGTCAGAAAGGGCAGCGCACCACCGCAGGGTCCCCCTCAGCGCCCCCTCCCCCCGAGGCCAAACGTCCTCTCCGAGGTGCCTGCGTGCACCCTCTCCTGCAGAACTCAGCAGCACACAGACCCTGGGCCTGGGAGAGGGTGTGCCACAATGTTGCCGGAGGCTACCGAGCTCTTCCATTTCTCAAGGCTTGAGGGGTCGCCTTGAGATACAGTAAGTGCTCAATAAATTACTTTGCCCACAGCAGTAAGCTCACAGAGACCATGTTTCAAAGAACAAATATCAGCGCAGCACGAGACACCAGGCACATGGCATCAGCTCCCCCTGGTGGACCAAGACAGAGCCGCAGGGCAGCGCCGGGCCTCCCTGCACCCCAGCTGGCCCCAAAAGGCTGCTAGCTCAGAGGGCCCCCAAGATAGCCTGGGGCAAAGAGGAAGCAGCCCAAGAAGAGGCTGCAGGAAAGCCAAGCAAACCCCCGGAAGGGGCAGGTACCTGTGCCGTAGTCGATGCGGGTGGAGTTCCCCACAGACTCCTTCAGGTAAACAGCCACCTCAGGCACGGCGGCGGCCAGATGGGTGGGGACCACGGTGGCCACCAAGTTTTCTGCTTCCTGATAACACAAGAGACACAAAGTGGTGGCAGCAGATTAGGCAGCATCCTGGTGGGCAGGCACCCAGGAGCAGCACTTGGCTGGGGCCCAGCTGGCCTGGCCGGCTCCCTGCTTTGACCGGCTCCAAAAAGATGAGGCGAGAGACACTGACCCTTACACCACACAGTGATGATCCTGGGGTGGCTTTCCATCTGCCAGCCCCCCTCCTCCAGGGGACAAGGGTCTAGGACAAGACGGGAGTCCGTAAAGAGTCCGTAAAGAGTCCGTAAAGAAGCCATTCAACACCCCCATCTGCCCTGCAGGCGCCACCCTTCCCCACATTCCCACACAATGTTCCTAGAGCAGCATTAGTCACAGCAGCCAAAATGCGGGAAACAACCCTCCACTGGAATGCCCGCCACCCACAGGCCGTGGCACGGTTAGGGGCCGGGACACCAGCCAGCAACCCAATGGCCCCACTGCTCCGTGCAACACAGGGGCTCGCAGAGAAAAGATGTCTCTAAGTTCAAAAACTGCTCTACGGGACGGAAACCAGAAGACTTGGGGAGGGGGGTTGGATATCAGCTCAAAAGGAGCACAAAAGTTTTAGAGCTTGAGAAAGGCAGGCAATGAAAAGGCAGAATAAGACTGACCCCCACCTTGTGGGCTGCGCCCTCCATCTTGTGCAAACCCCCAGCCTGACCCCTCCCCAGAAGAACCCTGTGCAAATATTGCCCTACCCTGACTAGCCCGCCTTAGGCAACTGAGGCTTGGCCAATCAGCATAAGCCACTGACATCACCCAGCCAACTGCCGCCAGCCCCCTGTAAAACTGCTGTGCTTTTGAAATCTGCTCTTTCTCTGCATCACGCCCCTACGTAGGTGAGTGTGGGAGACTGAGCCCCAGCTCGCTGGAATAAAGGCTCTTTGCTTTTGCATCGGACTTGGCTCCCTGGTGGTCTTTGGGGATCTCAAAATCTGGGCATAACATTTGGGGGCTTGTTCTGTGATCCCCAAGCCCCTCAAGGGACCTCCAACTCAAAGAGCCTGACAGGCCACGGTAGGTGTGTGTGTTCTCTGCCTCTCTGTGTGAGCTCGTTACTGGTATTCTGTAGTGCCCGCCGCGGTCCAGGTGGACGCACTAGTGGACCAAGGGCCGGAGGATTCGGAAGACGATCCGATCCTCGGAGGGACGTGGAATCCCCTCAAAACTGGAGGGACGTGGAATTCCCACAGCTGAGATCCAGCGAGCTGCGATGGGTTCACCTTCCTGTAAGTTAGGATTCGATAAGAATCTTTAAAGAAAAAAAAAAAGACCTTGTGCCCCCCTAGAGTCCAGAGGCAGCCCCAGAACTGCTCTTGGGCAGGGACAGCATCGTGCTGGGTCCTTGGGGCTCCCCGCTGCTCCAGGCAGAAACTCTGGGCCAAAGAAATGAAGACCCAAGTTTCTCTAGGTTTAGTCTACACACACCTGGCAGGGAAATCTCCAGACCTGAAGAAAATCTGATTCCCAGGCCCCACCCTAGACCTACAGATTGGCTGCTTTTCTAAGGACAGGGCCCATAATCCTGCATTTCTACTTTTTGCTTGCTTTGAACAAGGATCACTGCTGTAGGATTCAAAAATAAAGACACTAAAAAAATAAAATACCCTGTATTCTACTCCAGAAACCAAAACTGCACTACACGTTAACTACCTAAAATTTAAGCAAAAATTAATTAGTAATTTTAAAAATCAAGAAAGAGAAGCGCAAGGCTAAATTCTTTGGGATTTGCCAAGAAAATACCGAAAAGTAAAAAAGTAAATAAATATACACATTACAAAAGGGATGCATTGACAAGTTTTCTGTCCCCTTCCCTACTCTTCCATGCCCTCAGAAAAGTCACAGCTTTATTAGCCTCTTGTATATCCTTCCAGTGATGTTCTTTTATGCAAACGGAGCAGCACAAACATATTTTTTCATTTTTCCCTCTTTCCTACCAAAAAATAGCTCACCGTGTGTCAGAGCCCAGGTTCCTCTTTAACTGAACAGTAAGTCCCAGACCACCTTCCCCTGAGCTCCTAGACTTTCTCATAGTTGTACAGCATTCCAGCCTAGATCAACCAGTTTATCCGACTGATCCCCTGCACACGGACGGCTGGGACTTTGAATCTGCTGTCAATGCAAATGATGACCTCACCGACAGCCCATGCAGAGGACTGGACATCCAGCGTAGGCATCCAGTGCGGGATTCTCAGAAGACGGCAGAGGCAGAGGGTAAATGAGTTTGTACTTTCGGTCAATGGAAGTGTCATTTTAACAAGCTCCCTGGTGATTCTGAGACACCTGAAAGCTCCTGCACCGGGCCCAGCCCCCAAGCACATGCTGTGATGGCCTCACCTCATCAAGTCTGGCATACCAGGTCCTGTAGGCCTTGTTCCCAAATCGAGACGGCTGGTCCACTGGAGGGGTCTCATCAATCCACCTGTCCAGCGTGTTGAGAAGGGCGACCAGTTTCTCAATGGCCTGTAGCAAGCAAATAGAGGCGGCCAAGCCACAATGACTAGTGGCCCCCAGCTAGAGCCACAAAAGGAAGTCCCAACTGCTGCTGGGCAATGACCCGTAGGCATGGCATTAAGTGTAAGTGCTGGGGAGATCACACACTCCTACAGGGCTGAGTTTTTAAATCCAACTGTATGGGGGCGCCTGGGTGGCTCAGTCATTAAGCGTTTGCCTTCAGCTCAAGTCATGACCCCAGAGTCCCAGGATCAAGCCCCACATTGGGCTCCCGGCTCCACGGGAAGCCTGCTTCTCCCTCTCTCACTCCCCCTGCTTCTGTTCCCTCTCTAGCTGTGTTTCTCTGTCAAATGAATAAAATCTTTAAAAAATAATATCAATCAATCAATCAATCAATCAATCCAACCATATGGGGGCTTCTAGGTGGCTCAGTCGGCTAAGCATCTGCCTTCAACTCAGGTCATGATCTCAGGGTCCTCGGATCCAACCCAGGAACTGCTCATCAGGGACGGTGCTTGTCCCTCTCCTTCTGCCCCTCCCCCAGCTCACGCTGCCTGACTCTCTCACAGATAAATAAATAAAATCTTTAAAACGGGCCCCAGGGCACGCACTGTTTTGTGGCCTGCTCAATCTCCTTATGAGCTTCATTCCCTGTCAACACACAAACATCATTTTACAATAGCCTCTAGTAAGTTAATAGAACTTCATCATGCTGACATACTCTAATTTTTTTACCGAACCCTTCCCTGTTAAATGTTTGGGTTATTCCCAACTGCTCCCCCCCACAAGCAATCTGGGCAGTACCCCTCTGCAGAGGTCTGAAGCTGTGTAATGCTTTGTAAGGCCGCAGTGTTGGGGAGCCCATCTCCCTACACCTTTCCCACAATAGGCAGGAACCAAAGACTGGGATCAGTGTCACAGGCCGGGCCAGTGTTAGCCCACAGAATGTTACTCAACAAGGAAACTAGGCGAGGCTGACAATCCACAACGCAGGTCTGGAAGGGCAGCTAGAAAAGGACTCCTTCTGGGCGTGGCTTGTAAAATTAAAAAAAAAAAATTAGGCCAGAAGGAAAGGCTCACTGAGGGCACAAGGCAGAGAGAGGGTGTTCAGAGGCAGAGGGCCTTGGGAAAGAAGACCTTGCCAAGAAGCAGGTCTTGCCCGTCCTGCTGGGCACGAACAGCACAGAGACCTCCAGGAGCCCCTGACACCGGGTAGGACTCAGCAGGTTGGTGCCCACGTGCAAAGTTGTGCGGAGGAAGGCAAGGCTCCATGAGGTCTGCACAGGAGCGGGTCGAGAGCTGGGGGGGCGGGGAGGAACGTGGACTTTGAGCTCATGGGCCAGTGCCCACTCGCACACAGCTCCAGGAGGCACAAATGGCACCGCAGGCCATGTAAACAGCGCCCCCTGACACTGTGCATCGTGACGATGGCCTGAATGTTGCTGTCCCTCCCCTCCCCTTTCTCTATGCTTCGGGTGCCAGAGCAAGGAAAAGTCACCGTAAGAGGGGAAAGTTCTCTGGACACCTGGCTGAGGCAGAGAGGCCGGGTGATGACAGAAAGCCGCCCAGCTGCAATGTGAGACAAAGTGCCACCGGGGCCCAGCTTTGTGAAGAACCAGGTCACCAGGAACTGACAAGGACGGAGCAAACGTGACCCCACGCAGCAACTGAGACTCAGGAGCGATGAGGCAGTAATCCTGGCCCTGGGAAGCACCAGGCAGGCCCAATCCCCTGGCCATCTCGGTCTTGGGCAAGGCCCTGAAGGGGATAAAGAAGGTGCAGGGCTGGCAGGAAGCTGGGCCCCAGCTGCCAGCTCAGCTGGAGTCATGAATAATTAAAAGGCTCCTAGCTCCTCTTTCTGGAGAGGGCTTTTAGAATGCAGGGGCAGCCTCTATTGTCTGACTGGCTGGGGCCTAGGGGTTTGCCCTTCTGCTGTGGGCTCAACCCTCATGAGGCACAGAGGTTCATCTGAACCACCCTCCGGCTCCCTACACCAGTGCTTCCTTTTGGATTTCATGGACCAGTAAAATTTTCTCCAAACCATTACTTGCCAGTGTTTTCTTTCCCTTTGCCCCCCAACTTAAATATCAAACAGAACAAAAGCAAAAAATGAGCCTCTTATCTACTCACATTTTGCAAAACCCCAAAATCTGAACCCCCAAAGATTAGGACAAATCTAATCTCCAGCTGAAGAAGGGCCTTCTGAGCACAGGTCTAGACAGTCTCAGCACGCTGCCCTTGCTTGCTCCCTTCGCTGCTGGTGGTCCGGAAGCTGCCACCTAAGGCCGCCCTGTCTGCCCTCGCCCCAGCTGCCATCCCTGCAGGAGGAGGCGGGGGTGAGAAGCAGCAGGAGCTCCAAGCAGCTGTGCTGGGGGTCCTCCCTCCATCTCTGGGCTGAGACCACACGCTGTGAGCTCTGCCTTCTGCTGCCCTGCTAGCTGTGGGCAGAAGCCGGGAGACCTCTGGAGACCAAACTAGTCACCTCTGCCCACCAAGCGATCGCCCTGGCACCGGGATGAACTCCAGCCCAGGAAGCAGCCCCAACTGAAGCAATCACACCACTACTGGAGCTTAGAACTGAACAACAGCTCACAGTAACAACTATTAGTGATAAAGTCATGTAGTATGTATAAGGCACTGTCCTGACCGGCTACGTGTGGGATCCCACTGAATCCTCCCCAGGGGCATGAGTGGGTCTGCAGGCTCTTACGCTCCATAGATGAGGAGACAGAGGGTCAGAGAGGACAAAGGCATCAGCTTGGAAGGGAGAGGTTATCCAAACCCAGGCAGCCTGACTCCAGAACACAGGCTTTAACCATGCTGCAATCCTACCAAGAGAGCAGCTCCTGAGCTAAGCCAACACCTGGCCGGAATGGAGTCTTCCATCAAAGCGTGAGGGGAAATTACTGGACCTCAGAATCTGCTGGGGTAATTAGAACATCCCCCTGTAATTAGCCTCCCCCCCGCCACTCCCTGCCCCTGAGCACAGCCAAGCTTCCCTCCCCACAGGCTCAAAGACAAGCCCTCTCCCCCAACCCAGCACCCAAGGGAAGGAGGTCTAGCCCCAGCACAGGTCCGGCTCCCCTCTGGTGACAGAACAAGACCTCAGTGACCCCACAGCCAGTCAGGGCCCAGGAACAGACAGCTCTGCTGGGGCGGGGTATGAGGGTCAGGTGGAGACACGGGGCTGCGACAGGGCCGGGCCGGGCCTTACCCAACAGGGTGGGATAAGGCACCAGGAGGCCCTCAGGCCCTGGTGTCTAAGATAAGAGTCTCAGGGTGACTGTGAGCCAACTGGGCTAGGAACCCAAAAGGCCACTGGAGGCCTGGGACGCAGGCCTGGGAGACAGCATCCAGCAAGAGCCAAGAGCCTACAAGCCCACGCCTCCCCACAGCTCTTATCCTCTCTCCACCAACAACCTGTCTCTGAAACGGAACTGGGCAGAGGTCAGCTTTTTTTTTTTTTTTTTTTAAAGATTTTATTTATTTATTTGACAGAGAGAAACACAGCTAGAGAGGGAACACAGCAGGGGGAGTGAGAGAGGGAGAAGCAGGCTTCCCGCTGAGCAGGGAGCCTGATGCGGGGCTCAATCCCGGGTCTCCAGGACCATGACCTGAGCCAAAGGCAGTCGCTTAACCAACTGAGCCACCCAGGCGCCCCGCGAGGTCAGCTTTTTGTTAACACTCTTCTGTTAGTGATCCCTTTAGTGAAGCACACTGACTTCATTTGTAAACTTTTTTCATTTAAAAAGGTACATAGGGGCGCCTGGGCGGCTCAGTCAGTTGGCTGAGTGGTGGAGCAGTCGAGCATCCAACTCTTGGTTTCGGCTCAGGTCATGACCTCGGGGTCCTGAGATGCAGCCCCGCCAGGATGGAGCTGACTAGTCAGGCTCCGTGCTCAGTATGGAGTCAGCTTGTCCCTCTCCCTAACCCCACTCGTGTGTGCTCTCCCTCCCTCCCTCGCTCTCTCTCAAATAAATATTTTTTTAAAAGGAAAAAAAATACAAACACCGAAATGTCAACCGCACAAGTGCTTGGGCGACCTTATTTCCTGCACTGGCCTGCCGTGGGCCACGAGCACACATGACTGTCAAGCTATTCTGGGAAACAGCCCTGCTGTAGCAGGCCCCCCACCTGTGCCTACCTCAGACACTTTGTACTCGAAGGTCAACTTCTTCCCCTTCACACCTTCGTTGAGCGTGAGGATGAATCCGATGTAGTCAGCGTATGCCTACCAAATAAAGCGGAGAGTGAGGCTGGGGAGAGGGGTGTCAACCCCGGACCCTCCCGGCCAGCCCCCAGCTCCACCCGGTTCCCAAAGAGCTCCAAGCTGTCCCCGGACCCCAGCCTGTCAGCAGAAGCAGCAGAACGATAATGCCAAATACCGGGCCTGTCCCCTCCTTCCTAGACAGCTAGCAAGCCAGTGAGCACCGTGATGCCTGAACCCTCAGCCAGAGTTTGCTGTGTGCTCACGATGCCTGCCGGGAGCTTCTTTACACAACCCCACAAGGTAAACACTGTCACTATCCCCATTTTATAGATAAGGGAACCAAGGCTTCAGAAGAGATGACTTGCCCAAGGTTTCCCAAGACCGAGATCTTGTTAGACGTGGAGCTAGGACTCCACAAGCCCTCCAAGTTACAGTACACCACCAAAAGTTTAAGGAATACCAGCAGGGGTTCCTCCCTTGCCAGTCTTCCAGATGTTTCCCCCACCAGACAGGCCACGCTGTCAACCTGCGGTGCAGACCCCCTGCTCCCAGGAGAAGAAACTGTTTTCTGCCCGTGGCCAGGTCTCCCAGCACACCCATCCAGCTTCCAACTGGGCAATCACTTCCCTGTTGAGCTGCAGGTAGCAACCAGCACAGGGATAAGAAAGCACTGACATGAGCGAGTGGCTTCTGTCTGGTCTCATTTCTCCTCCATCTCTGTTGCCTCTCACTCTCTTCCTTCCTCCTTATCCAAGATGCCAGCAGCAGCCACAACAAGCCCCAAGAACTGACCATTCTGTATCTAGAAGGGAGCATTCCTTCCTACAGCCCATGGAATGGCCACAGTGGAAATGAGGGGTCACAGGGCAAGTCCGAGCCCTCGTCCTGCCTGCAGCCAGCGTTCACAGTCATTCCTACCAATACACTGGGATGCAAAGACAGGAAGCAGCAGGGGACACTGTCACCCTCCACGGTCGCTGCTCCCACATGGGCCCCAGTCTCTGGGTGACTAAAGTGCAAAGACACCACCAGCGCCACCATCCTCGTCCCTGTAACAGCTCAAGGTGACTCACGAATGCCTAGCACTGGGCCAAGTGCTTTCTGGACTTTGAGTCATTTAAGCCTCCTGACAACCCATTTTACGGAAGAAGAAATAGGCTTGGCCAGCTTAGGCACGTTGCCTAAGTCACAAGAAGAGAAAATGGCAACCCTGGGCTTCAAGCTTTGACCTCTCTGACCCTGAGGCCACGCTCTTGGTTGCCGCACTCTGCAGCCTAGTGAAAGTGTGTGGACCATGGCACAGAGTGACTTGTCGAGCCACGACCTTGAGTGGTGAGCTTCAGAGCAAGTAAAAGCTTTCTATCCAGTATAGTTCAACATATACTCCATTAGAAAAAGTAAATTAGAAAAAAGTAAAAAGTAAAAAAAAGTAAATTAGAAAAAGTAAATTAGAAAAAAACGCTTCCCAAAAAGTGTTGGTGCCTCCAGCAGGATCAACAAACTGGGCCTACAGCCGGGCCGGATACTATTTTAGGCTCTGCAGGCCACCAAGTCTGGCTGACAAGGTCTCAACTCCACCCAACTCTGCCACTTAGTGCGAAAGCAGCCGGGAACAATACATAAATGAGCCTTGCTGTGTTCCAATAAAACTTTATTTACAAAAACAGGCAGAAGTCCAGATTAGGTGAGCAGGTAGTAATTTACTGACCTGTGGCCTAGAGCACAGTGGCTCAACCCATGGCCGTCTAGAGACAGAGGGCCTGGGTGGGAATCTTGAATCTCATCCCAACCACTTGCTAACTGTGCCATCTTGCTAAACGTCTATATCACCCGGCCTCACTTTTCTTACCTTCAAAATGGAGATGACCACTGAGCCCACCTCCCAGAGCTTCTGTGCGGATGAAATGAGCTAAAAATATACCTGGCACATCATCCACACACCATCCTCCTTGGAAGGCAGCCGGGGGGAAAGCAAGGAACTAAAGCTGCATTTGGATGCAGCCAATCTGCAGGTTCAGGGCAGGCAAACCTCGGGGGAGGGGTGCTGCTGGCATCTAGCAGGTAGAGGCTAGGGAAGGTACTAAATGACCTACAATGCACAGAACAGCCCCTACAGCAAAGATTTATCCACCCCAAAATGTTAACAGTGCTGAGGTTTAGAAACCTTGAGGTAGAATGACCAAGATGATGAAAGGACTCAAACATGTCCTTTGAGCAGCTAAAGGGACTAAGACGTTTATCCTGTGAAGATTCAGGGGGTGAAAGGATAACCATCTGCAAATATTTAGAAGACAGGCTGATGAAAGAAGAGCCAGAAAGGCTCGGGAGGCCCCAGAAGGAGCCACAGCAATTGCAGGATACGGGCTCAGGGTGAGCACAGCGGACTCCCTAAAGAGAACCTGCCCTTCTGCACAAGTGACCCCCCACCCCACCCCAGCTGAGCAGACTAGGTCTGGGCACCTGGCTGGAGCTGGGACCGAGGCTTTCCCTGGGGATCTGAAACTGGCTTTCTTTCTCTTAGTCCCTATCTTTTCACAGCCTATACCAGAGCCTGGGAGGTAGAAGCTGTTATTTTCTGCCCACCATAGGACTGAGCAGCACAGAAAGATGGCCTGCACTTCCTCTTGCTCTAGGTCCCAGTTCCTACGTATTTTTCGGCCCAGCTGTCACCCTGGCCTAGGTTTCCATGAGATAGATAACCTCTCTCTCAGACACACTGGCTCCAAGACCAGCTGTAACTTCCCCCCCTGAGAGAGAGGGACAGCCGGCTCCTCCATCAGCTCTCTCCCTTGCTTCTAACAGCTCTGGTTCCAAGAGCAAGAAAGGTCCGGAGTTCGCTATCTTTGAAAAAGCCCAAGTTCTTCATCCCAGTTCTGGCCCTGTAGTCCAGACGCCGCTAGTACCTGAGAACGCTTCCATTTGCCCATGTCTGGAACTGTGTGGATCTCCTTTCTTGGAATGATGAAGTTCTGAGTGGCTGGAGGGATATCCTCTGAAGAATCTTGACAAAGAAAGTGAAGAAGCAAACAGATAAATAGAATCTTGCTCCCAAGCCAACTTTCTGCCCCTCTCGGTCTCTCCCTCTCCCGCCCCCACCCCCAAC
>PITA01028845.1:0-18739 GCA_004023965.1 Spilogale gracilis | reverse complement strand
GCATTGATTCTCAGGTGTCTCTGTGTCACTGGAGTTGTACCAAACCTTGCAGGGAGCTGGGCTCAGCCTTAGCTGTTTCTGGTTATCTTTGTGGCTTTTATTCCCTGAAGGCATTTGAGTGTATTTAGAGGATGAGAGTAGAAATGGCCCTATTGTGATCTCCAGCCCTGCAGCTGAATGATCCCAGCCCCTTTCCTCAGGGAACACTAAGGGAAAAGAGGTCTTCAGTTTTATGTGTGTCATACCCACAGTCCCTAGCCTGAATGGTGCCCGAAGCACCCGCTTGTCGCTTCACTCCCATGCCCCCCAAAATGTGACTAATGCTGGTTTGTGAGACCTTGTTTCTGCCCAGATGCTGTCTGGAGCCCACACCCACGCTGGGAGCACTAAGACCCCATGGTTTGCGTGTCTTGTGGACGTCTGCAGCGTCATCTCCATGACAGGTTGCGTGTGCCTAGCCCAATCAGTGGACTAAGCGGCAGCATTAGGGACTCCCCCAGTGGCCAGGTTCCCTCAGGCAGCACCAGGGAGCACTTTCTGTCCTGGCCTGGTCTGGAGCCACAGCTCTGTATCCCTACCAGCAGCCCGCAGGTCAGCTTTCCCTGGTTACCTCTTAAGACCCTTTATTTCTTAGTGCTTTTAATCAGACTGCAGTTTGGTGCTCCTCCTCAAGCACAGAGCGCTTTCATACTGGGGTATCACTTTGCAGTCAGTCACTTCCATGGGCTCCATCCCTGTCCTTTTATCCTCTGAAATCAGTCCAAGCATTCCCACTCACCCTACCTCTCCTCTGATGCTCTTCTTTCCCCTTGGAGATCCAGAAGTGTGTAGTCTTACATCTCAGGTTGGTTTCATCGGTGCTCACAGTGTTCTTGGAGATATTTAGCTCAGTTCAAGGGACCCTTTGAAATGGGGTCACCTACTCTTCTAACATCTAGCCCCTCCTTCATCATTTATCTTCCAATATTTCTCCTTTGTTTCACTTTTTGGCACACTTTCCTTGCTAAAACTGGCTGTTTTTCTATTGTTGAATTCCAGCATTTCTTTTCTTACATCTCAGATTGAATTCATAGGTGTTCAGGGTGATTAGATAGTTATCTAACTAAATTAAGGGAATCAGATGAAATGAGTCCCCTACGATCCCACCATCTTGCTTGGTTAGTGCATTTAAGAATTCTTAATTGAACATCTTAGTAGTTCAATACAGGATAGTGAGGAGAATAGTAAACATCGGTCAAGAGCTTCACCTCCTCCTCTGTCAACATGTATTTGGTTGCATGGAGGATATTTGTATCATATATGGTGAAATTATGACCACAGTATTTTCTTTATTTTCAGAATGAATTTGATTTAAGGTGGTGCATATTGATGCCCAAGTTTATGGAAGGTTCATGTGTGATGGTTAACTCTACCTGTCAGAATGACTGGGCCATGGGTGCCCAGATGAAACATTGTTTCTGGAGGTGCCTGTAGCACTGTTCCAGAAGAGACTGGAGTTTGCATCCATGTTCTCGGTCAGTGGGCATTATCCCTTCCATTAAGGTTCTGAATAGAGTGAAATGCAGAAGGTAGAAGAATTTCCTCATTTTTCCTTCCTGCATGCTTGAACTGGAACATCCCTACCTCCTGCCTTTGGAGGCAGTTGCCCATTCATGACTCCAGGTTCCCTCACTTGTGCTACTTCCATCTCAGATAATACATTAAACCCATGCAGTCCCTTCCCTGGAACATGAATGACCTGATTCATGGCATTCTACCGAAGGTGAATCCAAAGCCTGCACATGTGTGTTTCAGGGACCCCACAGGCTTCACAATATCTCCCCCAGATTCTGTCAGCTAAATCTCACCCTGGACACCTGCACACACGAGACATCCTGGTCAGCAAACTGTCACACACCCATGGTTTCTCGCACTCTCACCCACTCATGTACTCTAGGTCTCCTGTTATTCATGAATCACCTTTTGAAATAGTGACAAGGGGAACCCAGCCAAGCACAAATTCTGTGGTGTATTGTTTGTGTTCTGTCCTGATCACTGCATGGAAACCCCAGGGATTCCTGGGCCCGAGGTTCCTGTCTCATCTCTAGGGTCAGGGATTGGCTGGTTTAATCAGCAGAAGGAGGTCCTATTGGCATGTCCTCTGAATATAGAGCTTACCTGGGGTCTATGTTGACAGAGAGGGTAGTGACCAGATCAGGTGTGACTCCTTTTGATTAGGTGGTATTGACAACATTTGGGGAATAGGATTCTTGAATAAATTATTTTCCAGAGTACACACTTGGGGTCCATGGGCTACTTAATTTTCACATATTTATATGAATCTTGGGGCATCAACATCATGTTTCCACATGAAGAGATGTGAACCTACACCCATAATAGTATAGGGCTTTTGAGGTGTCCAAGAGCACATATGGGGTGAGAGTGAGCCCCAGGATGTGTACCTGTGCTCCTCCCCATGGGACCTGCTGCCTCCCTGAACCACTTACAGAGCACAGTGGGCAGGCTCATGAGGAATGTGGAACCTATCCTGATGGAGACAGGGTGGTTTTGCTTATCCTAGAGTTTACCTGAAACACAGAGGGAATCAGGTTCATCAGTGCATTTTCAATTCTCTAACATTTCACTATCTGTATTCCTCCTGAGTCATCTCTGTGATTATTTCTAATTGCTATGGTTCATGAACTTGACAGAGGGTGAAGTGAACACATGCAGAATGTGTTTTACGGGCAACACTGGGGTCAGAATCAACATTTTCAAGAGTGAGAAAATTAATCCCCCCTATTTTTTCCTGTATTTTCCCTGGAATTGCTCCTTCTCTTTTCATCACCCTGTACCCACATGAGTATTGATCCTTCTCCTGTTATCTTGGACTAGGTTTAATTTCCTAGAATGTACAAATATTAGCTGTACTATATTTCCTTTTCTAGGGCTTATTTTGCTCAGCAACAATTGTTGGGAATATATCCATGTTTCTGTGTGTAGCAAAAAGCATCGGTTTTATTTAGTGACAGCATTCTAGACAATGAACAAAGAAGAATTTTCTTTTTGAAGCTCTTTAGGATTGGGATAATTTTCAGTTTCTAGTATTTCAATAAAGTTGCTTCCTAGCCTGGACATTAAAGTATAGAGTTCAGAGAATGTATCATTTATATGCTTTCCACAACAACTAACCTGGAGTAGATATGGAGGGGCACATTTGCATCAATGTGGGAGTTTATTGGGTGGTTTTCTTATTACATAGTTGTTCTTAGAAGCTCAGTTTCACAAGAGTTTGAATGACACATTGGAAGAGATGAACCTCATAAATATATACAGAACATTTCACTCTAACACAGCAGAGTACTTATTTTTCTTGAGTGCATGTGGATCTTTCTCTACAGTAGACCATATATGAGGTCACAAAGCAGGTCTGAACTGATTCTGAAAGTTTGAGATTATCCCCTGCATATTCTCAGACTACAGTGCATTGAAACTGGAAGTCAATTGCAGGAAAAAGTTCTGAAGGAATTCAAACATGTTGGGGACAGTGTGTGATCCACCCTTCCCACCATGCCCAAGCCATGGGAAACTTTGGTGGAGGTACCTGTGAATGAGAATGAAAGTCCCTCTGGCTTTCCCTGCCAAGAATCTGGAGTTATGGTAATGTCGCAGTCATCAACAGCATCTTTACTTGCCTTTTGTTCTTCCTGCTCAACTATCAAACTGAGTCTATTCACAAACTACCCTTTTAATGGTAAAGGCTGGTTTCTTAGAAAGGCTTGATTCTGCCTGCCATGAATCCCTTTGTTTAACTTTAACCTAACTGCATCCTCCACCTTCCTCACTTTTGAATAATAAAGACTGGGGCCCTTGACATTCAAGAGAGACAAAGGCAGAGCCAGAGGCAAAGAAAAAGGCAATGGCAGAGACAGAGAGCCTGCAAAGAGAGACAGAAGAAAAGAAACACAGAAACAGAAGCAGACAGAAGCAAATAGAGCAGCAGAAACAGAAGCAGAGAGCAAGAGAGACAGAAGCAGAAAGAGAAGCAGAGAAAGAGGGCCAGAGCATGAGCCTGCTTCACAGGTTTCTCCTGACTGACCTTGGGTCTGTCAGTTTGGATCAGATTTCTGTGTCCCTGTCATTATTTCACCTGCCAGATATATCGTGGTTCAGGACCCACATCTCTGCTGAGGCTGGTCCCCGCCACGAACACTTGGAAGCTAAAGACCATCCTGCTCAAGAATGTTTGGGTCAACCAGGAAATCAAAGAAGAACTTAAAGGATTCATGAAAACGAGTGAGAATGAAGACATATTGTCTAAAACCTATGGGATACGGCAAAGGCGGTCCTAAGGAGGAAATACATAACCACTCAAGAATCACTCAAAAAAAAAAAAAAAAGGAAAATCCTGAATACACCAACTCTCTTTACACCTTAAAGAACTGGAAAATCAACAACAAATTAAGCCAATCCCACTCACAAGAAGGGAAATAATTAATATTGAGGCCGAGATCAATAAGTTAGAAAGAAGACATACAGTAGAACACATCAATGAAAATAGAAGCTGGTTCTTTGAATGAATTGATAAGGTCAATAAAACAAGTGGCCAAACTAATCCAGAAGAAAAGAGAGTGGACCCAAATTAATAAAATTATGAATGAAAGTGGAGAGACCATGACTAACACCAAGGAAATAGAAACAATCATGAGAAATTATTATCAAAAGTGTTATGCCAGTAAGTTAAGCAACCTAGAAGTAATGGATGCATTCCTAGAAACCTATAAATGTTCAAGACTGAAACAGTAAGAAAGTGACAACCTGAATAGATGAATATCTAGCAATGGGATTGAAGCAGTGATCAAAAACCTCCCAATAAACAAGAGCCCAGGACCTGACAGATTCCCTGGGGAATTTTATGAAACATTAAAAGGTGAACAGAGACCAATGGACCAAAATAGAGAGTCCAGAGATGGACCTTCAGCTCTATGGTCAAATAATCTTTGACAAAGCAGGAAAAAAATATCCAGCGGGGGGGCGGGGGGGACAATCTCTTCAATAAATGATGCTGGAAAAATTGGACAACTATGTATAGAAGAATGAAACTTGTCCATTCTCTTACACCATACACAAAGATAAACTCTAAATGGGTGAAAGACCTCAATCTGAGACAGGAATCCATCAAAATCCTAGAAGAGAACGTAGGCAGTAAATGCTTCAACATCAGCCCTGCGACTTCTTTCAAGACACGTCTCCAAAGGAAAAGGAAAAAAAAGTGAAAATAACCTTTTGGGACTTTATCAAAGTAAAAAGCTTCTGTACAACAAAGGAAACAGTCAACAAAACAAAGAGGTAACCCACGGAATGGGAGAATTTATTCGCAGATGACACTACAAAGGGCTAATATCTGAGATCTGTAAAGAATTTCACAAACTCATCACCCCCTCAAAAATAATTATGTCAAAAAATGGGTAGAACGCATGAACAGACACCTTTCTAGTGAAGACATACAAATGGCTAACAGACACATGAAAAAATGTTTATCATCATTGACCATCAGGGAAATTCAAATCAAAACCACATTGAGGTACCACTTTATATCAGTTAGAATGGCAAAGATTAACAACACCAGAAGGAAAAAGTGTTGGAGAGGATGTGGAAAAAGGGAACACTCTTCAACTGTTGATGGGAATGCAAGTTGGTGCAGCCACTTTGGAAAACAGGGTGGTGATTCCTCAAAAAATTAAATATATAGCTACACTATGACCCTGCAGTTGGACTACTGGGTATTTACCCAAAGATACAGATGTAGTGAAAAGAAGGGCCATGTGTATCCAATGTTCATAGCAGCAATGGCCACAATAGGAAACTGTGGGAAGAGTTGATATGTACTTCACCAGACGAATGGATAAAGATGTGGCCCATATATGCAATGGAATATTACTCAGCCACAAGAAAGGATGAATACCTAAGTTTTCCATAAACATGGATGGGGCTGGAGAAGATTATGCTAAGTGAAATAAGCCAAGCAGAGTAAGGCCATTATCACGTGGTTTCACTTATTTGTCGAACATAAGGAATAACATGGAGTGTGTTAGGAGAAGGAAGGGAAAAATGGAGGGTGGAACCAGAGGGGGATATGACCCTTGAGAGACTATGGACTCAGAGGGGAGTGGAATGGGAGAATGGGATAGACAGAGATGGGTATTAAGGAGGATAGATATTGCATAGGGCACTGGGTGTTATATGCAAATAGTGAATCATGGAACTACATCCAAAACTAATGATGTGTTGTATGGTGCCTCTCTGTAACATAATGACATAAAGGTCACTAACATAACAGAACAACAGCGACAAAAATGTTCATGGCCCTCAGTCAAAGAATGCCCTTAGCTTTGTTGTCCCTGTCACCTCCTCAGCCCTATACAGCTGCACTTTCCACAGAGTTTCTGACACAGGCAGGATGTGGGTTCTTACAGTGTGTGTCTTGCACAGTAATACACAGCCATGTCCTCGGAGTTCAGGCTGCTGATCTTCAGATAGGCTGTGCTGACTGAGGTGTCCATGGAGAAAGCAAATCGACCAGAGAAGCCTGGGGAATAGGTTGGTTTCCCAGTGTTTGTGTTGATCCATCCCATGTACTGCAGGCTCTTCCCTGGAGCCTGTCGCACCCAGTTCATTGCATAGCTGGTGAAGGTGTACCCAGATGCCTTGCAGGAGATCTTCACGGATTCCCCGAGCTTCTTCACCTCAGCCTCAGACCACACCAGCTGCACCTGTGAGTGGACGCCTGTGGAGGGGGAATAGGAGGGGATGAAGTCATCCTGACTGGCCCTGGTCCCCACCTCTGCCAAAGGACTGGGGGAATCCCTCACCTGTAGCCAATACGACCAGGAAGAGGATTCTCCAGCTCAACTCCATGGTGAGGTGCTGTGCTCTCAGGGTTTCTACAAAGGATTGTGTGCAGTTGTTGGGTGATGTTCTCAGGGCACAGACATGTGTGTATTTAACCTAAAACAGCTTGACTCATTTGCATATTTACAAAGCAGAATATTTAATATCAGGAAATGGCTCATTCATAGAGAAGATAAGTCAGAATGGAAACACATTCCTGGGATGCTGAAGTCCCACATCCTAACCTCTGTTTGAGGATATACACCCTTGCCATACCCTCAACTCTGTGTTACCAGAGCTCCTTACCCTGAGAATGAGCCTGAGTACAGAGCTATGGAAGTCACTGGGTAAGGAATTTCTCTTAGGAGGAGAAGCAGGTGCTAATCTGGGACCAGGGGACCAGGGGAGGCAAACCTGAGGTGTCAGTCCCTGTGGACCAGTGTCTGTGATGCACTGTGTACCTCCCTTCTCAGTTGGAGATATGGGGTCTGGATAGAGAAACACCTGAACTAAGTCAGGTCACCAAGATGATGTGTCTGATGGACTCAAATTCACATACTCTAATGAAATGCTGGCAAACCTGACATGACTATGTGTAAAAAATTATACATTCCAACAGTCTCTTCTAATAAGGTAATGTGTTCAAATGTAAATATCAAGAAGTCATCCCCCTAAATAATATAAGAAGTCATAATAAATGCTTTAATTAATAAAAGATGTCTCATTTAATGGTAAATAATTAAATCATTTCTGTGGAATTCATGAACAAGACAGACAAGATTCCAGGATACCTTGTATCACCATTTTCAAATGACACTACAGACAAAGGACTGATATCCAAGATCTATAAAGAACTAGTCAAACTCAACATCCAAAAGAAGATGAACACATTAAAAAATGGGAAGGAGACATGAAGCGGCACTTTTCCATAGAAGATATACAAATGGCTAACAGACACATGAAAAAATGTTCATCGGCACTAGCTATCAGGGAAATTCAAATCAAAACCACACTGAGATACCACCTTACACCATTCAGAATGGCCAAAATTAACAAGACAGGAAACAAGTGTTGAAGAGTCTGTGGACAAAGGGGAACCCTCTTACACTGTTGGTGGGAATGCAAGTTGGAGAAGCCTCTTGGGAAAACAGTGTGGAGATTCCTTATAAAATTAAAAATAGAGCTACCCTATGACCCTGCAATTGCACTACTGGGTATTTACCCCAAAGATACAGATGTAGTGAAAAGAAGGACCATATGTACCCCCAATGTTCATTACATCAATGGCCACAATCTCCAAACTGTGGAAAGAGCCAAGGTGCCCTTCAACAGATGAATGGGTAAAGAAGATGTGGTCCATATACAAGAAGATGTGGCATATACATACTTTGAAATTTACTAAAGCCAACAAAAAAATGTGATTTCCAATGACATGGATGGAACTAGAAGGTATTACGTGTGAGTGAAATAAGTCAATTTGGAAGATACAATGATATAATTTCAGTCATGTATGGAATTTAAGAAACAAAACAAGATTATACAGGAAAGTAGGGAAAAATAAAATAAGATGAAATCAAGGAGTGAGACAAACCATGAAAGACTCTTAACTCTAGGAAAGAAACTGAGCCTTGCTAGAGGAGAGGGGCTGCGGTCTGATGTACCTGGGTGATGGACATTAAGCAGGATATGTGATGTAGTGAGCACTGGATGTTATATGCAACTGATGAGCAACTGAACTCTACCTCTGAAACTAATGATACACTATATGTTAGTTAATTTAATTTAATTTAAAGTAAAAAAACATTTTCAGTCGAAGAAGCAAAGTAACAAGTATTAAATATGTAAAAACAAACCAAACCCCCAGTATTCACATGTGAATGAGGAATATGGTTTCTGGTCAGATCTGTCAGAAGCTTGGAAGTCTTCAGTCCATAAGCTGAACAACTGAAAATCACCAGCTCCTCTCAGACCCACCAGAGATGTGATCAGACATCTTTGTCTGTTCAGGCTGCTATGAAAAAATACCATTGCCTGGGTAGCGTATAAGCTATAGAAATGAATTCATCACCATTATGAATGATGGAAGCCCAAGGTCAAGTCATGCAGCACATCCAGTCTCCCTCACTCAGCCTGTTCCTGGACGGGTCAGTCCCAGTGCTCTCCAAAATGTGTGGACAATGTATTGGTCAAGGCTTCTCTTTAGAAGCTTGTTAATGCTCCCAGCATCTTGAGGAGTAGCTCCTGGGTTATATTGAGATGATCAACCCAGAATCTCCCCTCATCAAGTATGTCCACATCCTTCCTTATTTCTCTGGAGCAAGATCTCTCCTTCCCTCCAATAGGAACAGGCTAAGCATTTTCCAAAATTTTCAGTTCTGCTTCATAGTGATTATTGATTGTGTCTTCATATCATTTTTTTCCTCCCACACATTACCATAATAATTGAAGAGAAACTTTGCTGATGCATTAAGCCTTTTCTCAGAAATTTCCTCAGCCTCTTATCAAGTTGCACCTCTCCCAAGTTCTTCCTGTCACAGTCTCAATGGAGGCAAGCTCTCGACCAGTCTACAGCATAGGTCACCATCCCTCCATTTTGCCATGGCACATTCCTCACCTTGTCTGTGATGTCATCAGAGTGACCTGTAATGTTCATGTCTTACCAGGTACAGCTCACAAGCATTTAGATACTCTCTGGGAATATTGGGGATTTCTCTGTAGGTCTCTTCTTTCCTTCTGGAGTCTCCCATGAGGCACCCTTAAAGACCCCTTCCTGACAATGTAAGCTTTTTCTGCACACATCTCAGAAGGCTACCAGTCCTACCCATTACTCAGATACAAGCTGCTTTAGTGATTTAAGTCTTTCTACAGCAGCACCACACTTCTCAGGATGGTCTAACAGAGAGCATATAAGAGAGCTTATAAATAAATTTCTCACATTTCTAGATTCTTCCAATTGCAAGGTCAAGGTATTAGTGTATTTATTGTGTAGATAGTGCCTCCCTCTAGATCACTGGGTGTGTCTTTAAACTGTGTCTTCATATGGTAAATGGAAGGTTTTGGGGATCCTACCTGTCATCACAGCTGATTCCATTCATAACCGAATGCTCTTCCAAAGCCCTTACACCTTTGGGACCTCATTGGACATTAGGTTTCAACATGTGAATTTTCAGGGGACACATATATTCAGATCATAGTGCAGGGTAAAGTGTGATCCAAAAATTGAGGAACATGGGAGGAACCATATCTTACCAGGAGTGAACCCACCCATCGAAATATCCAGAGGACTTACAGGAAAATTTCAGTGTAGGTAGTGAATTGATAAGGTTCAGTGTGGAGATGTCTGAGTTGAGACTCCTGTGGACAAGGTGGCAATCTTAGGGGTTTCCTACATGTTTGTGTTTTAGGTCCAGGCCACCTCATTCCCTCAGGAGAGAATGGATGAACATTTGCTGTGCTTCAGAGGTGGGGAAAGAGGCTATTGAGAACTGTGGCATATAATCAAAGACCTGGGTGAAGGTAAATACCAAAATCCAGTCAATTCTAGGTTTCTGGGTGGGGTAATGGAGCCCACCCTCCTCTGCCCTCTCCTTAGGCCTTCCTGTGTCACCTTAGCAAGGGGTAACCTGAGATTCTCTTCTGAGGATGATATTAAGGGTCACAGGTCAGGGATAGAAAGACCAACCATAGACTACAAACACCTGTCCTAATCTTACACCTTATCTCCCTACGACAGGTGTATTCTATAATAATAACAGAAGAAAAATCAAAGACAGAAAAGTAGATTCTTTTTGCATTTTCTTGAGAAAACTAGATACAAATGAGACAGATGAGAAGAAATGATAGTGATATCTCATTAGTGTTTGATATATTATTCCCCTACCGAATCATACTTTACACTCTGAATCTCATTTCAAACCCACTTTAGGGGTCTGCCATCATGGTAGACATTTATCACTGAGACTCACTCTTCATCTGGCACTTGGTGGGATCAGGAAAGAGCGACAGGACTCAGGCCCATGGTGCTCAGTGTCCAGGACAGGTTGGGGAGAAGTTACAAGCAGAGCAGAGTGAGGTGAGGGGGGCTTTCTGTGGGATACTTGATGGACAGCACAGGATGGGCAGGGATTGTCTGGGATGGTGCATGATCCGACCCTCCCACCATGCCTCAAGCCACCTGCATGGTCAATTAGGTGATTTCCTTCTGCACGGCATGGAAAACTGACCCTCCCACAAAGTGTGAGGAGTTTGTGTGGGGCAGTAGTTTCTCCACCCTGATTGTTTGCCATTCTTTGTACGGAATGCTTGACATTTAAAAACCATGTCTGGTATATAGCAAAATGCTTTTGTTTCTACTTACCATCATTAAAAATAGCTTAATCTTAGATATCCCACAGCTCTGTGGAGGATATTGTCAGGACTCTTAAATTGTTAAATAAAGGGCTTAATATAAGAAATAAAACTATACTAACAAGAACATTACCAAGCACACAAAAGATCCATAAATAAAGAGTTCTGCACCTAGTCATGGAAAACAGGCTTGAGCAAATGCTTTCAGGTTTGCAAAATATGTTATCTTCCTCCTTGATGCCAGACAGACTAACTTTTGGTTGTTGTATTAATAATGTAGCTAAAACTTTGTACACAACTCATTTAAGCCTTTTAATTGCCTTCTTGTTTGTAAGACCAGCTTAAAAAACACCATATCATTAGTCTATTCATTATCATCTAGGCATTAAATGTAAGAAACTGTAAAAATCCTTACTGAGTAACATGTTCTTGGTTTGGTTTAAGGAGTTAACTCTGAATTGTAGATAGGTGCACCTGCAAAAACATGTTTCACTGATCAAAGCACTATGTTTCTCTAACAAAGACACTGTGTTATCAAAAATCACTCTCTGTAAAAAAAAATTTCCTTCATGAGAATCTTTAACTTGTTTCCTATAAATAAAGACAGTGAGAGCGAGCAAGGCAGAGATGCCTGGCAGGTAATCGGAAAAGAATCTTCGGGGCTCTCTCATTTCATATCGCCGACTCCGTCACCACCTTCTGGAAGCCCAGACTGTTGCTGGGGTTGACTCCCAGCAAGGGATCCAGGATCGACCAGTGGGATCTCAGGATTCATGTGGATTCCCTGTGTGGAAGCCAGGAAACACATTTAAGACACAGCCCACAGGGTGCTCTCATGGACCCCACTCCCCAGAACAGGACCCAGCAGAAATGGGATGGGTTTACTTCTATGACTTGTCATCCTGCCTGTTTTATGGGGGAAATCTGAGAGCCCTTCTCTTCAGGTGGGCTGCTTTTCCATCAGTGCCTACAGAGGGGCAGTTCCTGATCACCAAAGTCCTGACATGGATAATGAGCCAGAGGATAAACTGAAGCCAGGAGGAAAAAGATCTCTTGTGGCAGATGTTCTGGAGGGATTCTCAGAACCACATGGAAGCAGTGTGTGCCTTCAGAGGGCAGAGAACAGGCACTAAGCTGCAGAGAGGCTGGGCTGTGTAGGTGCTTCTCAGGGACAATGAGAATTCCCAGCAGGTCCTTTTCTGGAGAAAGAAAAACAGGACACGGAATAGGTTGATGAATGAAAGTTTTCTAGTGACTGCTGAGATCTCATCTACATGTAGACAATGTTATCTCATCCTGATTGACTGCGTGGTGAATATGAGAAATTAGAGATGGAGGAAAAATGATATATATGTCCCTGAGTGCATCCAGAGAGGAGAGAGGGGAAACCCCTGATCTCAGAAGGAAGCCCCACTCCCCACTGCACGTGCTCCTGGGTCTGATTTGTGTCTGTGGCTCTTGAGTGCACCCTGCTGATGTGAGCACCCTCTGGTGTCCCGAGCACTGCAAGTTCCCGAACTATATGATCATTCTGTCCTAAGCACGCGCTGGTGGTCCAACAGCCTCCTGGTGTTCTGAGCAACTCTTGGTGACATGAACACCTATTGGGGACCTGAGTTCATTCTGGTGACCAGAGGGTCCCCTGGTGCCCTGAGCACCCCTGCAGCCCAGCCCCTCCTGTGTCCCTGCAGGAAAGTTTGTGTCTGCGCTCACCGCGTGAGCCCCTCAGAGTACAGTAATACACAGCCATGGCCTCAGCTCCAGGGTGTTCATCTGCAGATACAGCGTGTTCTTGCCATTGTCCCTGGAGATGGTGAATCGGCCCTCCCCAGAGTCTGCGTAGTATGTGCTACTTCCATCACTGCTAATAACTGCGACCCACTGCAGCCCCGTCCCTGGAGCCTGGTGGACTCAGATCATGCTGGAGCTACTGAAGGTGAATCCAGAGGCTGCACAGGAGAGTCTCAGGGACCCCCCAAGTGTCACCAGGTCTCCCCAAGACTCCACCAGCTGCACCTGCAGACACAAGACATCCTGGTCAGGAAACTGTCCCATACTCACTTTTTTCTAATATCCACTTTCATATTCAATGTGTCTTGTTCTCTATAAACTACCTTTTAAAGAGCAACAAGGAAAATACAGCCAAGCACAAACTTCATGGTGAGCTGTGTTATCTCCTGATGACTTAATGGAACCCCTGGGAATACCAGGGTTGGGGCTCCCCTCCCAGTTGCAGGGTTAGGACTGGGCTGCTTTAATCAGCAGAGGGTGGGCCCTATTACCGCGTCCTTTGACTATAGAGCCAGCATGGCATCTATCCTGACAGAGAGGACAGTGACCAGAGCAGGTGTGACTGCCTTTGATTTACTGATACTGACAACATTTGGGAAAAGAAGTTTAATTATATGATTTTGCAGAGTACACACTTGGCCACCATTTACTAGTTTGATTTCACATATTCACACATATCTTGGGTTGTAGGTGTCATCTTTCCCTTAAAGAGACATGACCTACACCCAGAAGTGTAAAGGGTTTGTGAGGTGTCCAGAGAAGTTATGGGGACAGTGAGGCCCAGGATTTGGTCTTGTGTTCCTCCCACAGGACCTACCACCTCCTGGGTCACCTGGAGGATGGCGTGCACAGGCTCATGGGGAAGGTGGAATCCTGCCTGCAATGGGGACAAGATGGCTTTGCTTGAGTAGAATTTACCTGAAACACAGAAGCAGGATTTATGCAGGTGTTTTTCAAGTCTCTATGATTTCACTGTCACTGTGTTCATCCCAAGTCATCTCTGTGATTATTTGTAATGGTTTTGATTAGTGTACCTGACACAGGATGAAGTGTACACAGCAGAGTGTGTGATATGATAGACATTGGTGTCAGAATCAACGTTATCTAGAGCGAACAAATCAATTCTCCATAAAATTTCCTGTATTTTCTCTGGAATTCCTCCTTCCTCATTCCTTCTTTACCCTGTCCCCACATTACTATTAATCTTCTTCATATTAACTTAGACTCACTTTAATTTTCCAGAATATGTAATTACGTAAATGTGTTATATGTAATTTTATTTCTAGGGCTTCTATTTTTGCATCAAATACTTGATGATACCATGTTTCTGTGTGTACCATGAATCATGGTTTTGATGATGGGCAGCTTTCCAAAGATGACATAGAGCGCAATATATCCACTTTTAAGCTGATGATTTGATGTGGGATTGTTCCCATATTTCTATATTACTCTATTTCTGTATTTACTCTAAGAGTCGTTGTTTATGTACCATACCCAGTTCCCCATGCAATACATGCCCTCCTTAATACAGACCACCAGGCTCACCTATCCCCTCAATCCCTCCCCTCTAAGACCCTCAGTTTTTTTTTTCCTCTGAGTCCACATGCTTTGTCTCCTTTGATTTACTCTAGTTCACATTTATTTTCCTTCTCCGAATGTCCTCCATGTTACTTCTTATGCTCCACAATTAAGTGAAACCATATGATACTTGACTTTCTCTGCTTGGCTTATTTCACTCAGCATAATCTCCTTCAGTCCTCTCCATGTTGCTACAAAAGTTGGGTCTTTATCCTTTCTGATGGAGTCCTAATATTCCATTGTATATATGGACCATATCTTCTTTATCCATTCATCTGTTGAAGGGCACCTTGGCTCTTTCCATAGTCTGGCAATTGTGAGCATTGCTGCTATGAACATTGGGGTACATATGGCCCTTCTTTTCACTACATCTGTATCTTTGAGGTAAATACCCAGCAGTCCAATTGCAGGGTCATAGGTGACCTTTTAGTTTTGTTGGCTTTGTCCTTGGCTGTGCAGAACCCTTTACTTGATGAAATCCCAATGTTTCATTTTTGCCTTTGTTTTCCCTCACCTTTGAAGATGTGTCTAGCAAGAAGCTGCTTTGCCAAGGTGAGTGAGGTTGCTGGCAATGTTCTCCTATAGCATTTTTGATGGATTCTGGTCTCACGTTGATGTCTTTCATCCATTTAGACTTTATCTTTGTGTGTGGTTAAGAGAATGGTCCGCTTTCATTCACAGGCATTTGCCTGTCCTGTTCAGTAAACACAATTTACTGAAGAGACTGTCTTTTTTCTATTGGATGTTCTTTCCTGTTCAATCAAAGATTAGTTGACATAGGGTTGATGGTCCATTTCCAGGGTCTCTATTCTGGCTCATTGATCTATATGTCTGTTTTTGTGTCAATATGATGCTATCTTGGCTATCACAGCTCTGTAACAGAGCTTGAAGTCAGGCATTGTGATGTCCCAGTTTTGTTTTTCAACATTCCTTTGGCTAGTCAGGGTCTTTTCTGGTTCCATAAAGATTTTAATATTGTTTGTTCCAGCCCTGTGAAAAAATGTTTATGGTATTTCTATAGGGATTGCATTAAATGTGCAGATTGCTTTGAGTAGTATAAATATTTTTATTGTGCTATGTTAGTCACCAAAAAATACATCATTAGTTTTTGATGCAGTGTTCCAAGATGGGAGGTCATTTTAGACATAAGTCACTTCCAGATTGAATGTGAGGGAATGGAGAACTATTATTTTGCCAATGGACAGCAAAAGAAAGCTTATATAGCCATCCTTCTATCAGATAAATAAATTTTAATCCAAAGTCTATCATAAGAGATGAGGAAGGACACTATATCCTGATAAAAGGGTCTATCCTATATGAAGATCTAACAATTGTAAATATTTATGCCCCAAACTTGGAAGCAGACAGGTATATAAATCATTCAATGATAAAATTAGAGAAATACATTGATAATAGTAGAATAATAACAGGGGAGCTTAACGCCCTAGTCACAGGAATGGACAGATGATGTAATCATAAGATCAACAAGGAAATAAGGGCATAGGAGAAGGGAGGTAAAACCGAATGGGAAGAAATGAGACAGGGAGGCAAACCAGGAGGGACTCTCGACTCCAGGAAACAAACAAGGGTTATAGACTGGAGGGTGGTAGGGGATGGGGTATCCAGGTGGTGGGTGTTAAGGAGGGCAGATGATGGGATGAGCACCGGATGTTATTCACAACGAATGAATTGTTGAACACTACATTAAAAACTAACAACAACAATAACAACAACAACAAAAACAGTGGGCGCCTGGGTGGCTCAGAGGGTTAAGCCTCTACCTTTGGCTCAGGTCATGATCTCAGGGTCCTGGGATAGAGGCACACATCGGGCCTGGTTCCTCACCTCTGCCTGCCTCTCTACCAATTTGTGATCTCTCTCTCTGTCAAATAAATACATAGTCTTTAAAAAAACCCAATGATATAGTATATATTGGCCAAGTTAACATTAAAAAAGAATATAGACTTAAAAAGAAAAAAGGAAATAAGGATTTGAATGATACACTGGACCAGATAGACTTCTTTATTATTCATTTGGCCCTTTCTCTTTTCTTTTTGATAAATTTAGGTAGAGAATTCTCAAATGTTTTGTTTTGTTTTTGTTTTTCAAAGAATCATGTGATGTGATGAGTGCAGGGTTTTATACTGAACTGATGGAGTATTGAATATTATATCAAAAGCCAATGATGTATTATACCTTGGCTAGTTGAGTTAAAACAAGAATCAGAGCCTGGTACCTTTGATCTGTTGTTTTTTAGTTTCTATATCATTTGTTTCAGCTCTAATCTTTCCATGTCCTTCCTTCTGCCATATTCAAGTCTCCATTGTTGTTCTTTCTCTATCACCTTTAGGTGTAAGGTTAGGTTTTTATTTGAGATTTTTCTTCCTTCCTGAGGTCTTCCTGTAAGCTGCGTAATCTGCCCTTGGGCCATCTTTGTTGCAGAGAAATTACATGATGGTGACAGAGGTTTTATACCATCGTCTGTCTGCTCACGTCCGTGCTAATGTGTGTCTGTGTGTGCCTGTGTGTGTGTGTATGTGTGTGTAGGTGTGTGTGTCTGCATGTATCTGTGTGTGTTCGTGTGTGTGTGTCTGTGTCTGCATGTATCTGTGTGTGTTCGTGTGTGTGTCTGTGTGTGTGCATGTGTGTGTGTGTGTGTGTGATCTTCTGACTCTGCTGGGATTTCTTGTGATCCACAGTGAGTGCCACTGCCATTCTTATAAAGGTTTGTTGATCTGCATCAGGATATTTGTAATTTACTGGCATTTAAGGACAAGAGTAACTAATGTAGTTGACTCTGCATTTGGCGCATGTTATTATCTTTGTCTTCCTGCTACAACTAAGTTTCTAAGTCAGAGAGTGGTTAGGTCAGCACAGAATCATGTCCAGGGAGGCTTCCTTGGGAAACTGCTCTCTGGAGAGGAAACCCCACACCCTGACAGGACACCTGCCCATAACCGCCATCCCCACCTGCTCCTGGTTCTTAATGAGAATTGGTGAGTAGTGTGCACCCCCTGCTGGCCCAGATCCCCTCCAACACAGGTTTGTGTCTGGGCTCACACTGATGTCCCCTCACTGTGTCTTTCGCACAGTAATACACGGCCGTGTCCTCGGCTCTCAGGCTGTTCATCTGCAGATACAGCGTGTTCTTGCCGTTGTCCCTGGAGATGGTGAATCGGCCCTTCACGGAGTCTGCGTAGTATGTGCTACTTCCAGTGTTGGTAATAGCTGCGACCCACTGCAGCCCCTTCCCTGGAGCCTGGCGGACCCAGTGCATGCTATTGCTACTGAAGGTGAATCCAGAGGCTGCACAGGAGAGTCTCAGGGACCCCCCAGGCTTCACCAGGTCTCCCCCAGACTCCACCAGCTGCACCTCAGCCTGGACACCTGCAGACAAGACATTTTGGTCAGGAAATGGTCCCGCATTCACTGTTTCTTTCACTCATATCCACTCACATACACAAGGTCTCTTATCCTTTTAAATTACCTTTCAGAATGGCCACAAGGAAAACCCAGCCAAGCACAAACTCCATAGTAAGTTGTCTGTGTCCTGTCCTGATGACTGATTGGGACACGTGGGAATCCTGGGGCTGGGCCTCCTCTCCCAGCTGCTGGGTCAGGGCTGGGCTGTTTTAATCAGCAGAGGGAGGGCCCTATTTGCATGTCTTTTGGGCATATAACATATTTTCCTGGTAGCATCCTCCATATGGCAGTGACCTCGAGCAGTTGTGTGGGTCCTGTGGGAGTCTGGTCACCATGATATCTTTAGAAAACTATGCTCCTTTATTTTGTGATTTTTCTAAGGCAGTAACTTAGCAACCATTATCTTCTCTTTTTCACATATGTACCCCATTCTCATGGTGTAGGTCCCACTGTTATCATTTTACTGGTGGATAGGTACACATTGCAGCACAGAAGGGTGTGTGAATGTCCAAGAGCACACAGCAGGTGAGTGAGATCCACTGTCTGGATCTGTGCTCCTCACCATGGGACCTGCTTGCTCCCCTGAACCACCTGGAGGACAGGGCTGGACATGAGATGTGCAGGCTTCCCAACTTTCCAGAACTCCCAATAGACTGATGTGTGGAGACTAGGTCTTCCTATCACAGGAACTTGGAGACACTGAGAAGCCTTGACAGAGACTCACAGAGAT
>PITA01028844.1:0-18736 GCA_004023965.1 Spilogale gracilis | reverse complement strand
AGACCCTCCAATTTGTTTCTACCTTTTTGCCGATGTTCTTTGTCTCTCGTGGCGGTCCAGAAGTGGGAAATATCACATTTCAGGCTGGTTTCATGGGTGTTCACGGTGGTCTTGTAGTGGTTTTTTTGTTGGAATTCAGCTCTCTTCAGGGAACTCCCTGAAATGCGGTCACCTGGCCTTCCGCCATCTTGACCCCCAGAATTACATTTTCAATGGAATTTTCAGAGATCTTCCTGAAATGGATGCTAACCTTGAGAATCTTCAAGACAGTTATTGAGGCACCAAGTGAAGAGGGGTAACTAAAAGTTTTTGCTCCCATTCAGGAAATGATGACACTTGTGCAATCTGCTAATGATGACTGTGATTATGGCCTGGGGCTTGAGTTGGGAATGGACCTCTTTTGCGGTCGTTCACACTATTTTCACTTAGTTGCTAGCCAGCATTTGCTTCTCGCATGTAATCTGTTGAAGAGGAATCTCTGCCGAAATTACTAAAGATCAGCTGACAAACAAAGGTGATGAGAACACGGACCACCTTGCAGCATAGCACGAGCCAGCTTTGGTGCATATATTTTACATCATTAATATTAAACTTGCGATTTTTGTTTTTAGAGAATAAGTCAATGGAAACATTTATTGAAGTCTTAAAAAAAACAGCTGCTATGGTTGCAAATATACTATGCAGAAGTAAGAGTGGTAGCAGGGAAATCTGCTGGGAGGTTATTTTGGTGGCCGGGTTGGCGGGAACCGGGGAAGATGATGAATATTTGCACTAATATGGTTTTAGAGGAGGTGGTAAGAAGCATTTGGATGCTGGATATAGTTTGAGGTTAAAGCCAAGAGGATTTGTAGACAAATTGAATGCCCAAAGACAGAAAACAAAAGCAGTCAAGCAGGACTCCAACTTGGAGTCCTGAGGAGGTGAAAGGATGAAATTATATTTTTCTTTTCTTTTTTTATAATTTAAATTCAATCAGCCAACATATGGTACATAATTAGTTTTTGGTGTAGAGTTCAATGATCCATTAGTTGCATATAACACCCTCCTTAATGCACATCACCCGGTTACCCCATCCCCACACCCACCTCCCCTTCTGCAACCCTCAGTTTTTTTCCCAGAGTCAAGAGTCATGGTTTGTCTCCCTCTCTGATTTCTTCCCATTCGGTTTTCCCTCCCTTCCCCTATGATCCTCTGTGCTAGTACTTATCTTTTCTTTTTAATTTAGATTCAATTAGCCAACATACAGTACATCATTAGTCTCAGCTGTAGAATTCAATAATTCACCAGTTATATATAATACCCAGTGTTCATCACATCGCATGCCCTCCTTAATGCCCATCACCCAATGATCCCATCCCACCCACCTACCTCCCTTCCAGCAACTGGTTATTTCCTCCAGGCTCATACATTTTAAAATGTATGAAGAGCATGTACTACACAGCAAGTTGTCAACACCATCCTCTTCTGCTTCTCATTTCCAAGTTTCAGATGATTATTAATGACCCTTAATGATCGTTCTTACACCCATCCATTCACTCAATAAACTTGTATAATTGGGGAACATATTAGGGCTATAGCTCTTTCAGCAATCTAAAGCAGATGCAGTGATATAAATAGAAAAACATAATAATAAGGGACAATTATCCATACTCAAAAATTGATTATTTGCTGTGAAAACTATTTTTAATTTGTATTCTAATCATAAAAGTAAAAACACGATAGAGGCACAGAGGTCTTATATCTGTAAAGGAGATGTGATTTAAATAATATGCTTACAACTAAAAAAAAAAGATGGGTAGAGTATAATATTAATTTAGACATTTGGTCATAAAAAAGGTATTTCTCATGAGTTTTTATTTTCTTTTTATTTATCTGTGAAAACTAATTTCAAAGAAGAGTGTAATTTTAAAATCTAAAAAGCTGGTTGTTAATCAGGCTGATAATTTCAGTTGGAATGAATTCCTCTGACAGCGTGAATATATACTCCAACATGTCTGTAATGGAAATCATTTCAGAAGACATCAGACCGCCACAGACTTCCCAGGGCCTCTCAGCAAGGCAGCGGTGGTCTTAAGGACTGACACTTTGCATCTTTTTGAAGATAGACACCTTCCAGTTGTTACCCTCCCCAGGGGATCAGGAAATATTCGAAGCTATCCAGTGGACTTGGAATTACACAGCAAAGTGCCAGTGGGCATATCCTATCTAATATTAGGATTTATTTTGAAGGAGAGTGGGAAAAATGACGGAAGAAAGTTACACACAACATGGCCAAACAGCTGGCTGGTTTTATATCCCAGAAACAGCTTGGGACTAACTCTACTCACAAGATCTCTTGGCAGAATAACTTGATGAAAATACCAAAGCTGTGAGAAGTGTTCTTTTACTGAATCCTTTACGTTGCTGTCATAGGGTTTATTAAATGAGAACATGTGCATCATTTTTTAAAGTTCTTGTATGTTTAAAGGAAGAACTTACTGATTCCATGTCCAGTAGAGATACGGCTCCCACAGCATTTACACCAAATAAACCCTAATAATTTTCAGAAATATTAAATCCTGAACATGTGGTGATGTCTTCCTTTCTTTCAAACAGCATTTAGAAGCAATCAAGGGAGAGCTTAAGATACAAAGTTAAGCATGAATTTAAGGGCACACATGATTTCTTGCCTGCCAAAATCTCTAAAGGGACCTAATTTTAATTGCTTCATGCATCTATTCTATCTTTACATTTAATTGATACATTCTTAAGTCATAGAGACAACTTAATTTTAAACATATTTCTGGCTCACCTGCTAGACATCGGAACTGTGGAATATGCAAGACCTACTTAAGTGTTCTAGAATTTCCTACATAGAGGGAGAGTATGCCGAGATTCAGTGTTTTTTTTATTTGTTTGTTTGTTTGTTTAATTTAATTTTATTTTTTCAATGTTCCAAGATCCATTGTTTATGCTCCTCACCTAGTGCTCCATGCAATACGTGCCCTCAGTACCCAAAACCAGGCTCTCCCATCCCCCTGCCCCCTTCCCTCCAAGACCCTCAGTTTGTTTCTGAGTCCAAAGTCTCTCATGTATTGTTTCTCTCCCCGAATTACCCTACTTCCCATTTCCCTTCCTTCTCCTACTGTCCTCCCTATTACCCTTTATGCACCACAAGTAAGTGAAACCATGTGATACTTGACTTTCTCTACTTGGATTATTTCACTCAGCATAATCTCTTCCAATCCAGTCCATGTTGCTACAAAAGTTGGATATTCATCCTTTCTGATGGAGGCGTAGTATTCCATTGTATGTATGTACCACCTCTTCTTTATCCATTCATCTGTTGAAGGGCACCTTGGCTCTTTCCACAGTTTGGCGATTGTGGCCATTTCTGCAATGAACATTGGGGTACATATGGCCTTTCTTTTCACGACACCTGTATCTTTGGGGTAAATACCCAGTAGTGCAATTGCAGGGCTATAGGGTAGCTCTATTTTCATTTTTTTTAAAAGGAATCTCCACACTGTTTTCCAAAGCGGCTGCACCAAGTTGCATTCCCACCAACAGTGGAAGAGGGTTCCCCTTTCTCCACAGCCTCTCCAACACTTGTTGTTTCCTGTCTTATTAATTTTGGCCATTCTGACTGGTGTAAGGTGGTATCTCAGTGTGGTTTTGATTTGAATTTCCCTGAGAGCTAGTGATGATGAACATTTTTTCATGTGTCTGTTAGTCATTTGTATGTCTTCTATGGAGAAGTGCCTCTTTATGTCTCCTGCCCATTTTTTTATGTTTTCATTTTCTTTTTGGATGTTGAGTTTGAGTAGTTCTTTATAGATCTTGTTTTGTAGTTTGTAGTTTTACTTGCAAATATCCTCTCCCATTCGTGGGTTGCTTCTTTCTTTTGTTGACTGTTTTCTTTGTTGTACAGAAGCTTTTTATTTTGATGAAGTCCCAAAAGTTCATTTTCACTTTTGTTTCCTTTGCCTTTGGAGACATGTCTTGAAAGAAGTTGCTGTGGCCGATGTCAAAGAGGTTACTGCCTATGTTCTCTTCCAGGATTTTGATGGATTCCTGCCTCATGTTGAGGTCTTTCATCCATTTCGAGTTTGCCTTTGTGTGTGGTGTAAGAGAATGGTCTAGTTTCATTCTTCTATACGTAGCTGTCCAATTTTCTCAGCACCATTTATTGAAGAGACTGTCTTTTTTCCACTGGATATTTTTTCCTACTTTTTCGAAGATGATTGGATCATAGAGTTGTGGGTCCATATCTGAACTCTCTACTCTGTTCCATTGGTCTATTTTGTCTGTTTTTGTGCCAGTACCATGCTGTCTTGGTGATCACAGCTTTGTAATAAAGCCTCAAGAGTCAGTGTTTTAGAAGACTTTGCATTCTATCGTTCTCAGATGCGTGAAGTGAATTTATTCTCTACTAAATATCCAAGGTAGACTCAATTACTTGGGACATTTCATATTTTTATTCTGAATCATTTTGGATTTATTCTTTGTGGCATCAGAATTCATTTCTCATCTCAGAGTTTGCTATATTTATTTTTCTAGTGATTCAGTAGTTTATTGGCAGTCAGTTTGTAAAATTTCTCAGGGATTATCTAAATGCAGGATGTTAGGAATGGAAACACATATCATAGCCTCTCCTGTCAAAAACATAATTAACACACATGATTTATCGTTCTGCGAAAGTAGATGAGAATTCCATTGGGTGACCTCAAGTCACAGTTTCTCAGTATATATACGGACTGTAGTGTTTTGGGCAGCCTTAGCCTAGCACACATTCTTCTCTTGTATTCCTGCATCTTTGGCCTCCTGTAAGTGTGTGTGTCTCGCTGTGTGTGTGTTTGTTGGTCTGTCTCTATGTGTATATTTTCCATCTAAAACCTGCCAGTTTCAAGTTTTTTGAAGAATTTTGATTTAATTTATCGCATAGGGAATACTTTATTTACCAAGGACAGAAAAAGTAAAGGTACTGTATATCTTCCTTTGAGTGAATCAAGAATCATTCCTTTTTATCATGCACATAATTCATTATATAGGTGTATAACTTATTTAACCAATGATACATTATTAACAGATACCAGATTGTTTCCAGTCTTTTGCTATTACCAAAAAATGCCATGGGAATATATATATAATATATGTAGGCTATTTCCCAAAAGTAGAATTTCTAGGTCAAAATTCTAGGCATTTGTAATGTTGATAGCTTTGCTGAATTTACCTTCATAGCTGTTTATGCCACTCATACCTGCGAGTACCCAAGAATGCTTGTATCTCCTTACTCTTGTCATGAGGGAGTAGTGTAAGTATTTTGGGGTTTTGACAACATGAAAAAATGGAAAAAGCTTATTACTATATTTTAAATGAGCAGTTGTAAGGCACCTGGTGGCTCAGTTGGTTAGATGTCTGCCTTTGACTCAGATCTTGATCCCAGGGTCCTGGGATTGAGCTCTGTGTTGGGCTCCCTGCTCAGTGGGGAATCTGCTTCTCCTTCTCCTTCTGCCCCCCCCCCCCCACTAATGGTCACTCTCTCTCTCTCTTAAATAAATAAAATGAATTCTTTGAAAAAACTTGAATGAGCAGTCTTCTTTTTATGAGTGAAGTTCACTCTTACCGAAAACTTAACAGCCACTAATGAATAGTCCTTTTATGTTTTTCGTGTTTTTGTGTCAGTTGTTGGTCTTTTTTTGTTGTTGGTTTATAGGATCTCTTCAGGTATTAGGGAAATAATTTCTTTATCTAGGAATACTTTTGGTTTTATCAGTTTTCCTTCATCAGAATTCTCTGCTCTCATGAGATGACTATGAAAGAATGTGGGCTTTGTGTACCTATAGAGGATAGTTCTTTGCTAATTTCTCTATTTTTTACATGATTAGTTTTTATGTCTTCTGATGTTAATTGTGCTAAATTATCCTCCTAAAAAATTCAATTCCATCTAGGTTTCAATGTATTTTCATAGAGTGTATTTTTCATAGAATATGTTGAATCTTTGGTGATTCTTTTTGTCTTCTTAATCTATCAATTTCTGAAAACTAAATAATAAAAAAACCCTTTTGAAATCTCTCACTGTGATTATAGATTTGTCTAGTTTTCTTCTAATGTGTCAGTTTTTGCTGTATATAAGGCTGTATAATTAGATACTTTCAATCTTAGAAGTACTTTAATTTCCTGTATTATCTGAAATTTTGTAACTTGTTTAAAAACCAAGTTTTCTGGTTTCCCATTATATATCGGATTTTAAAATAATTTTAGGGCATAACAGTTTTCAGAAAAAGAATGATGGAGGTAAGATTTTATGGAAATCCTAGCAAAATCAAGTAGAGGCAATGTCTTAGAACAAAAGAATGTGGGGAATTGTGGTATATGCCTAAAATATAAACAAATGAATTGCTTATACATCTATAAGAAGGTCCATAAACTTTCTCAATTACTTCATTATATTCCAGTGAGTAAATATCAACCTGCATCTGCCTAATTGGGAGACGTGAAGCTTAACTTTATTTTCCCAAGGGAATTTTGAAAAAGCCAGATATTTCATTTTTGGTAACCTTAATTGTGAAATTATTTCCTGTATTGTGTAGATTCACATCTCTTTGATCAATGGGAGACCAAGTGCTGATGACCCCTCTCCTGAACTGCTAGAATTTACCTCTGCCCGCTATATTCGCCTGCGATTTCAAAGGATCCGGACCTTGAATGCTGACTTAATGATGTTTGCTCACAAAGACCCAAGAGAAATTGACCCGATTGTAACCCGAAGAGTAAGTTATGATGAATCCTGTTGTGGCCTGTAAGCAATATTGGTAACTGATAAATGATTTTTTAAAGTCCTTTTCAATGATTTTAGGAGTGGCTGTCATCAGACTACAATTCAACATAACCTTCCTTTGTTCATGGCCAACCTCTGCCCCTTATTCCATATGTAGAATTTATCAAACTTTTTAACATTTCTAAAGTTCAGTTTCCTCATTTATAAAATGAAGATGATGGTGCCTAGTTCATCATCTTACTTTTGATCACTGAATTGGTTTTTGTCACTTTAGGGGGTCTGAACTACTATCATCATTGGCACTGGGGAGTTACTATGTTTCTGTAACTTTGAAACATTTTTGGCCACAATCCACACTAAGAACTGTATCTTCTAGCACAACTCAGTACACCACATGCACATACACATCTGATTATATCTTACACTTGAATGTGAATAGAATTAGCCAGTGATATTGTGGAAATGCAGATTCTGACTCTGTAGGTCTAGGGCACAGTTGAAAAACAATAATTCTAGCAAGTTTTTAGGTGACAAAAATGTTGCGGTTCTGTGAACCATTTTGCCCAATCAAATAATTTAACTTTATGTTCCATTAATGAATCGCAGGGCATAGTTTTAAAAAGTGCTATTGTGGGGGAAAACTGATTGTGAACACTTGTTTTATTGTCTTTTATAAATAGAATACTAAGGGGAAAAGGTGATGACATCCCTTTAATAGATCTTTGAAAACAGGAGCTAAGAGAAGTGGTATTTTCCAGTGTTAAACTAGAATATGTGGATTATGACATAGGTGATCAGTCCAGGTTACTAAAGGAATAATTGCCTTTTTTCCTATCTAGTCCTCACCACATTCACTAGTTTCTCTCCCACTCCTTATAGGCTGCTGTACAACCAAAACATTGTTATCAATTCAGCTATAAATCCTTAAAGCAAATCCATACTAACAGAATATCTACTCTATGACTAGAGGTGAAGGCAAAAATCAAATTGCAGAAACAGAGATTGTGAGATAAATTCTGGAATGATGTGCTTAGTTCTAAAAGGTCTGCTACTGCCACCAGTTACAAGTGGCTGAATATCGAAGGGCAGCACTTTTCATAGTTCATGAATACCCCTTATGTATATTTTCTTCGCTTTTCTTAACTTAACCACACCTAACCACCTCTTCATCTCAAAAATTAACTTTTCTTTATTTTTTTTAAGATTTTATTTATTTATTTGACAGAGAGAAACACAGTGAGAGAGGGAACACAAGCAAGGGAAATGAGAGAGGGAGAAGCAGGCTTCCCGCCGAGCAGGGAGCCCGATGTGGGACTCGATCCCGGGTGTCCGGGATCATGACCTGAGCCAAAGGCAGTCGCTTAACCAACTGAGCCACCCAGGTGCCCCCCAAAATTAACTTTTAAAGTTTGATTATCTCCATACAACACACATTGGATGTTTTAATATCCTGCATTTTACAAACCTGAAATAATTTTACCTTGCATTACATTTCAGCTTATTGTAAATTGTAAATTATCTTACGTATAAGTATTATTTTACTGCAACACTTAGATTCTTTATGTGTTCAAAAAATCAACTTTACTTATAATTTTGTCATGACTTAAAAATATACAGTGAGGAAGACTGAGTGATTTTGAAGTGAAATTTAATCTTTGCCGACAATATATTTGAGGGAAAAAAATCAGTGTAAATAAATATGTTCCTTTTATCATCTTTTGCAGAAGACAGAGTAGGGGTTGGGATGCACATTTATTATTTATAACTTCATTATACATGAGCCTTTAAAATAGTGCAATAAAGTGCAACATATACATTAGCTTTTTGAAAGTGCTCAAGTTCAGTAAACACTACATATAAATTTAAATATATAAAAATACGATATTGAATTTCAGCTCTTCATGACTCAAAAGTGAAGCATTATGCATTTATATTTAAAACAAATTTCTCAGTTTTAAAAGCATCTACAAAAGTACTGTATCAGCTTTCTGAGCAAATATCCCTATTTGTATCTATATTATTAAGTGTTGAAGTTAGTGAAAAGCAGGCGTTTACATTACCTAAACTTCTGGCAAGTTTCATTTCAAATTCCAGGTCTACATATATCAAGAAAGAAAAGTAATAAAAAATATTACTAAAGATACTCGGTGTAAACAACAAAAATAAACAGAAAAAAGAAGTAAATGGAAAAAGGGAATTCATAGCTAGGGAACTCAGATTTGTATTCACCCACTTATTCTTGCTGGATTTTGTAATGTGAATAATTTGAATAATAGAACTATCTACCTCTAATATGGTTATTTGAATTCTGTAAGATAAGGTACTCTCACAATTACAAAATGTTACATGCATATTAATTAAAATTTGTAAATAGTACAGCATTATAATTATAAATTATTTTTAAAAATACGTTGGTAAATTAAAATAGTTAAAATCATGACCCTATGTTAATTTCAAATAGGAAAGTAATCACATGGACTAATTTTAACATAATAATGAAAAAAAATAGCACCCATGTAGTTTACTCCTTATGTTAAATCAATCTTGCAATTCATTAATTTTTATTTCTTCTTAATATGATGAAGAAATGTTTTGTTTTGAGCATGATTCTCTCGAAATATGTTGAGTTTCTTCAAATCCATCAAGTAAGATGTCCGCATATGATTAATGAACACTTAGCTTCCTATAGTGGCAATAAAGGAAGTTTTCTTTCACAAAAACTACATAAAATTTATCAAGAGGTATTGCTTTGACTATCCCCCACCGCGCCATAACAACTTGCTCTCAGTAGTAAGCAGTCCAACATAGACTTTGTATTTCTGTGGGAAAGAAGTTTCTCAAATGCCCACCAAACATAAATCAGAGGCAGTCTTGCTCTGGACTCTGATCACAGTGTAAGGAGTTAACTTAATACCTTTTGTGAGCCCTCCATTGTTCTCTCCTGCTTCAAACTACGGTTGAAAGCAGAAAGTAAAGTTTTAAGCGAATGTGCCCTTTTGTTACTTACACCTTGCAGTCATCTTAACAGGATTTCTCTCTGGATTGCTTTTTGCAGTATTACTACTCGGTCAAGGATATTTCGGTCGGAGGGATGTGCATCTGCTATGGTCATGCCAGGGCTTGTCCGCTTGATCCGGTGACAAATGTATGTATATTTATAGGATGTTAGCAAGATGAAACTCTCAACTGTCAAATGCTTCATGAGCCGCTTTGCCGACAGGGATGCTGTGAATGGGTGTCAGATCATCACTAAACGGTGTAACAGATAGCCATGCCAGGGTGAAATAGAGCCAGCAGTTAGGAGGATAGACTTTGAAGTCAGCCACCACAGTATCAGAAAACAGATTAGTCCCCCCACCCTTCCCCAAAAGGCTCCCATCCCAAACTGGTCTATTTTGAAACCTTTCTAGCAATGACAGCCTGCTGTATGATTTACCTTTAGAGAATGCCTGCCATCAACCTTACCATTTCTTTTAAAAAGTTTTCATCAAAGAAATTAATGCAAACAAATGAAAACTGCATGGAAGTATATAGGAATGGCCATGGAACAGGAGGCTGAGGTAGGGCCAGGGCAATATGGTGTAGAATTGAAGACCGTATTCAAGAGAGTGATGAAACTACCAGGTCAGAAAATGTTAGAATGCTTTTGGCTTGAATTTTTTATTAATGCCTGTGTATTAAATAAGCATCACCTAAAAAGAAGAGGAATGGATGTCTGTTTTTCTCAGTCATAAACTGGTGAAATACAAAATCATCTGTTGTATATTATAGGGAAGAAATATATTGAGTAGTAAGATCAGTGAACATAGTTACTTATGTATTTTTTTTTTTAACCTCTAAAGCTGTGATACAAATGGTATTTCTCTCAATGCTGGTTTTCTGACTAATATATCATAATGTTACTTCCTAGGGAAGGTTCAAATGCCCTCACCTATTCTTCTGGGCAAGGTTGCCTGCAGCTCTCTGCAGGCGGTGGGTGTTGTCTTTCATGTGTTCCTCAAGCTTGAGAGCCTGCAAGGCAGGCTTGCAGACCCTGTTCCACATGATGAATTGGACTTGACTCTACACACAAACAGGAAATTCAGTCCTGAGACATGAGATTTCTATTAGACCTATGGCCTCCGGTGCCTAGGAATCTAGTTTTCTCTTCCCATACTCCTAAATGTTAACAGTACTTTGCCTTAAAGTGGATACATCCAAACCAGAAAACCTAGAGATCTTGGGAATCAGAGAAAGGAGTTCAGTCTTCAAGGTAGTTCTCGACTGGGCCTGTGCTGTCTTCCAGACCTGAGTCCAGTGATTCCAGAACTAGTCTGGACCTCCTTAGGCTGGTGTTGATCAAAATTACCCACTCTGTAGACTCGTACTTCTCCTTCCCAGACTGACAGGAGTTTCACATTTTGGCACCTGGTCTCAAAGTTCTCTCTTTTCTTCCTTCTACCTTCTGGGGAAAGCCCTTCGTTTATGTTTGCAGAAATACTGAAATTATGCTTTTCCCCCAATTTTTGCCTAGAAATCCCGCTGTGAGTGTGAGCATAATACATGTGGTGATAGCTGTGATCAGTGCTGTCCCGGATTCCATCAGAAACCTTGGAGAGCTGGGACTTTTCTGACTAAAACAGAATGTGAAGGTATGTTCCTTAGAATTCAACAACATATGTGGTTCTTCCTTTTCTGGAACATGGGCAGTATAAACACGTGGTGATATTATGTAAGTGCATGTTTCCAGTTTATATATTTTATCCAAGGCAAGAGCTGGTAGGCTCTTTTACCTTGCTGTTTTATTCAATTTTGTTTTGTTTTTTTATTTTGATAAATATTACTAAACATCTAGACTTTACCACTGTGTGGGAATTACGAGAAATAGATAAAAGCATAGTAAAAGCTTACTTTTTACAAAAGTATACTTACTATCACCAGTGTAAATCTCAAGCTTATAGCATTATATTAACACACGCACACACACACACACACACACACACACACACACACACATACACACAGTTGACCTTGAATAATGTGGAGGTTAGAGATGAAAACTCCTGCACACAGTCAGAAATCTGTGTATAACTTCTGATTCTCCAGAAGCTTCATTAGTAAGAGTCTATTGTTGATCTAAAGCCTTACCAATAACACAATTAATGTGTATTTTATATATGTATAATATAATATGTAATATACTGTATTCTCACCATAATAACTTTTTATTCTTTCTTTCTTTCTTTCTTTCTTTCTTTCTTTCTTTCTTTCTTTCTTTCTTTCTTTCTTTCTTTTTTGGTATTCCTAGGCTTCATGGATCATTTTTAAGTTCTTTAAATTGTCAAAAATCTCCACAAATATTTCCAGTGTATGTATTGAAAAAAGTCTGTGTGTCAGTCGATCCACACAGTTAAAAAACCCATGTTGTTTAAGGATCAACTGTGTACACACATCATTACCTAAAAAACAAAACCAAACCACTCTGATTCATTAGTTATACTTATTAAAGTGTGGTGTTTGGGCACAGTAGCTGGGGAGAATGTGAGAGTAAACAGTAACAGAGAAGGCAAAAAACTCAAGTTTATATAGAAGGAATATTTTAACAGTAATAATAAATATTTTAAATGTATGGTTTTTCATTAATAACAGTATAAGATGCTAATATTAGAAATGACATCATTGATAATCATTAGCATAAACTAGGCTGTAGCAATTATAGGACGGTGACAACCAAGAAAAAAGCCTATAATGAAAAATAGTAAAAAAAATTGGCTGTGCAAACATGTGTCAACAAATACTCCCTAGTACTTGAATGTTAGCACTTTTGAAGACAAACCCATGTCCAGTTTTTCCAGAAAGGAAATATTCAAGAACTGTAGCAGATGACTTTGTAGCCTAAAATTGTCAACTGGCCCAGCATGGTGGCATGGAGAGCGCCTGGGTGGCTCAGTGGGTTAAAGCCTCTGCCTTCAGCTCAGGTCATGATCTCAGGGTCCTGGGATCGAGGTCCACATCGGGTTCTCTGCTCAGCAGGAAGCCTGCTTCCTCCTCTCTCTCTGCCTGCCTCTCTGCCTACTTGTGATCTCTCCCTCTGTCAAATAAATAAATAAAATCTTTAAAAAAAAAACAAAAAAAACAACAAAACAAAACATGGTGGCATGGATGCTAGAGAAATCTGTGTTTTGGAGATCTGCTCAGACCAAGATGAGACCTAAAAGCAAAGACTTTTACTGAGCTACAAAACCAAACTAACCATGAAGCCCAATCCAGTTGAATTCAAATATTTATATTTTAGTGAGTTCTAGCTACATTTTTTTCACTTTCATAAGTATCCGTGCCCCCCCAAAATAGGCTTAGTAAACATTTTAAGCTCATACCAACTTTGTGTATTTATTATAAAAATGTTATCATGCATCATGTGTCATACATGGTAGGTTCTTAAAACTATTGAGTCATAGCAAACGTTCATCATAAATCCCCCGACCATAAAATATTTTCTTTTGAATTTTTAAGATTCTGCATATACTATCAATGTCTTGAGTCCCTCTATTTTCTGTACTCACATTTACCCCCCCCTTTTTAGAAAAGATTTACATATTTCTTTTAAAGAGAGGGATGGGCAGAAGAAGAGAGAGAATCCCAAGCAGACTTTGTGCTGAGCACTGAGCCTGATTCAGGGCTCAATCTCACAACCTTGAGATCATGACCTGAGCGAAAACCAAGAGTTGGTGCTTAACTGACTGAGCCACCCAGGTGCCTCCTTTTTTGCCTTTCGGTTTGTGTCTGCCTCGTTGTGAAGATGTTTTGTTAGAAATTACCCTTGGTTACTGAGTTATATAAGCAGAAATGGGTCACCACCCCCCGTGGTAAAAGGGGCATCCGGATTCCCAGCTTTGGTTTTCTTCACATACTCCCTACCCCATTCCTGACCATCCCTCAGGTTTTCCACGACTTCTCTCAGTGAGAGCAGACATTCGTTCCTAAGACTGAATTTAAGTGAAATGTCCCTCATGTTCTCAGACTTCTTTAAATTTAATTATATTTCTCCTCTTCTGGTGAAATATCAGCAATCACAAATGGGGTAACATTTGAAGGCAGGGATTCTTCCTGTTGCCCCTGACCTTCTGTCACAGAGTTCTAATTTTGTAAAGTAGATCTGCAAAATTCTTTACCACTCTCCACTTGTGTATGCATGTTTACCCAAGGAAACAAAAAGTACAGCTCAGATTTGTGAGCAACAGGGATGGACAAAGCAACACAAAAACAGATTGCCATTTGTTACTATATACATTTTTTTAATATTGGATTCTGAATCAACCATCTTTTCTTGGGACAGATGAGATGCTGTATTTCCAAATTGAAAAATATTTTTTTTCTTTTTTATCCACAAATTAAAGATAAGAATCCAAACCATAGAACCTTGCATAAATATCATGCTTTTGGCAATGTATACATTCCTAAGAGCTTATATGAAAATTTTCTTTTCCAACTTCAGTTGTGTTCCAGTCACCTTAAGATGTAGAAAAACCCTTCTGTAACATGACAATTCCTTCGATAAAATGAATAATTACCTTCTAATTCATTTGAGTTTAATTTGGATTTTTAACAATCTGGCTTACTTAAGGCAGGATGTATCTCTAAAAAGCGAAGAGTATTTCTTCCCTTGCTAAGCCTGTACTAAAGACCATTTTTATCACGTGTCTTGGACACTCTGTGAAATAGCAAACTGCTGATGGCAGAGTGATAAATTGCTCTTTGTGAGTGGGTGCCATCCGTGTTTTCTGAGGCTATGAATGGGGAATTTTGCAGGTGCAGGGTCTTTAAAACAGCCACAGGAGCTGGAGGCAGGGGGCCCTGGCGTGGAATGTGAAAAACAGGGCTCCCCAAGCATATAACCTTGAGCCCATCCCTCTCTTTAAAAGGTTATAAATACTAAATCTAAATAATGTGAGAATGCATTACTCTATATTTCTTTCTACTACATTTGAAGCAGAAATCTTGTCTGTTTCTTGCAATATATTTTTACAACAGGATCTGTAAGAATTCCTTGTATATTGCCCTAAAGATATAAAACTGCTTATAATGCCTAGTGATCTATATTTATGACTATAGGTTCCCTAGAATAAAGTTTGAAAACTTTCCATCAGTATAATAAGAATCGTATATTCTAAACTAAAGTCAACAGACCAGAGAAGGTATTTGCTACAAGCATGACAAGAAGATAATATTCTTACTATATTAAGACCTCTTCTATAGCAATAAGAAAGAATTGAATAAACCGGTTAAAATGAGCAAAGATTAAAACAGGAAAAGAAAAGACTTAAAAGCATCTAAAGAGATTCTTACACTTACTCATAATTAAAGAAGTACCAATGAAAACAATGAAACTGTTGTTTTCAATTTAGCAAAACTTATTCATTCACTTAACAAATACCTGAATGCTTACTATATCCAGGAACTTAATAAAGAAGGTTGATAATACACAGTGTTGGTAAGGCTATGGTTAAAGTTGTATCATATCTATTGGAGAGAAAGTAATCTGACACAGTATTTTTGGAGGGAAATTTTTCAAGTTAATGGTAGTTAAAATTTGACTAGTAATTATACTTATAGGAATTTAGCCTATAGATGTTGTTGTATACCAGCGGAGTATTTCTTGTGTTCCAGCCATTCCACTGGGTGTTTTGTATTCTTACTACATTCATAAAAGAGAAGCATAAAAATGATAGCAAGTGTGGTGCCTTGGTGGCTCAGTGGGTTAAGTGTCTGCCTTTGGCTCAGGTCCTGATCCCAGGGTCTGGGATTAAGCTCCATGTTGGACTCTCTGCTCAGGAAGGAGCCTGCTTCCCCCTCTCCCTTTGCCTGACAGTTCCCCTGCTTGTGCTCTCCTTCTCTGTCAAATAAATAAATCTTAAAAAAAAAAAAAAAAAAAAAGACAGCAAGATTTAAATTTTTGTCTGAGTCACTCATCTGGCAAATGGGAAGCAGTATGAGGTTAAACTCCCAATCCTCCCCCACCTCTTTGTGCTTCTATATCTACTCAGTGATACTTGTAAGAGAAATCTGGAAACAATTACCCATTAATAGGGATCTGTTAAACACCCCATTCAAGAAGTATCCTGTGTAGCCTTAGGGGAAATATATGCTAATAGAGAAAGAGCTGTTCTATTTACTCTTAGTAAAATTTGGAAATAGTTCAGAATGGTTAATAAATGTTTCCCTTTGTGGGGGGAAAAGACTAAGCTGTGTGCCCCACACATTAATTCATATAGACACATGCACATCACACACACACACACATTTAAGTGGAAGTCCACGTAAGAACATCTGAGAAACTCAACATCTGTGGAAGGAGATTGTGTATGATGTATCGCTTCCTCTAGTTTCCATCCTAAAATGAATTTTACCTATTTTTTTTAAAGGCTTACCCAGTTCTTTCTGGGGCAATAATTTTTTAACATTTCTGCACTCCTATAATATGACATGAAATAGAGAAGGAGGAAGAAGAGGGGAAGAGGATTGAAAGACAAGGACTATCAAGGGGAAAGGGGGTCGGAAAAATCGATTAAGAACTTGTTTACAAGGCATTATGCTAATGATTCTACAGGCATTTTCTCACTTAACACTTTTTGAATATTCCTATCTGGTAATTACTATTGACCTTAGGGAAACTAAGCTTCAGTGAAATTAAGAAGTTGCCTACATCACATGACTACTAAGCACTGAAGAGCCTGACTGGCACCAAACAGTGTGATCTCAGGCACTAAGCCAACCAGTTCTGATTTTGTCCTGATTCCTTGGCACTTATCATACAGTTCATCTCTCTTATCAGATAGAACCTGAAGGGATTTGCCAGGGTTAGCCCAGAAGACTCAGGAGCCTGAATTAAGAGTGAGGTTGACAAGACTGATTTGGTTACCTTCCATAATTACTTCACTTCTCTCTGTCTCTGTCCCTGATGGATGAAAAGAGGTTAATGTGAGTCCCTAACTGATAAAGCTAATTTGAGAATTAAAATCCATGCAATAAATATAAAACACAACAGAATGTAGAACATAAAAAACCCCAAGTTTTAGTTATTATTGGAAGCGCAAAAAAGGACCTATGTCCTAAGTGTCCTTTTTTACCCATAGGATCTAATGCTGAGATTCACATATAATAATTATCCATTGCACTATTGCATTAATATCCATTAATATCCACTACATGGATATTAATCATTCAGTGCCATAGTTCGATAATTTGTTTGTCATAATAGGAAATCACAGGTTGAACCATGAGAAATTTCAGTTTTGTAAGATAAAATCAATCCTATATTGGCAATTTTATATGATTCAGCTCAGTTGATAGGTTTTTTGTTTGTTTGTTTGTTTGTTTGTTTTAAGATTTTATTTATTTGACAGAGAGAAACAGCCAGAGGGGGAACACAAGCAGGGGGAGTGAGAGAGGGAGAAGGAGGCTTCCTGCCAAGCAGGGAGCCCGATGTAGGACTCGATCCCGGGTCTCCAGGATCATGACCGGAGCCGAAGGCAATCGCTTAACCAACTGAGCCAACCAGGTGCCCCTCAGTTGATAGGTTTTGATTATTTCAAGTTCTATTAAAAAGTATAAATTTTCTAATATAGTCAATAAATTCAAATACTTTCTAGATATTTTTGTACTAATTATATATATCTATGCTAATGCAATATAACTTCTCATAGAGTAGAAAAATATATAAGAGAAAATGATTTTTAAATATGTCTGAAACATGAAATTAATGTTTATGAATTAATTTTGCAATTAATTCAACAGCATGCAATTGTCATGGGAAAGCTGAAGAATGCTACTATGATGAAAACGTTGCCAGAAGAAATCTGAGTTTAAATATACATGGAAAATACATTGGAGGGGGTGTGTGCATTAACTGCACTCAAAACACTGCTGGTATAAACTGTGAGACTTGCATTGACGGTTTCTTCAGACCCAAAGGGGTAAAGTATGCTTTTTCTTTCATGAAATGTTATTTTTGGCCTTTTCATACAAAGATATTGTATATAGAAAAATAATTTTCTAAGCAGTTTAACTGCAAATTCTGAGAGGTGACTAGGAATCTTTCAAAATGGAAACTGGATAAGTTTTTGAGGATGTCATATAAAACATTTCCATCTCTCTAGAAAGTTTCATTGTGCCGCATTCCTGTCAGTCCTCACTGCTTGGCAAACTGACTTTTAGAACATAAATTAGTTTTGCCTCTTAGTGAATTTCATAAAAATGAAATTGTAAAATGAATACAATTTCGTTTTCCTTATTTCACTCAATATGACATTTAAAGAGTTATCCATGGTGGGTGCATCCCTACTTCTTTTTTAAAAAAGAAATTACCGAGTACTATTCTTTTGCATGAATGTGCTGTAATTTTTAATCCATTCTGTTGATAGATATTTGTGTCATTTTCAGTTTTTGGTTAGCTCTTACAAAATACTGCTTGTATTAAATAAAATATTACCACAGACTTATGTTTTATATAAGTGTTTTTGTGGTCAAGTTTTATTTACCTTGCTTGCATAAGTATCTAGGGATAGAATACTTGATTTATAGGATATTTATATGTCTTTATTGACTTTATAAGAAACTGTCACCATTTTGCCAAATTAGTAACAATATTTTTGCCTGTTCACAAGAAATGTGTGAGTTCCAGTTCTTCCTTATCATTTCTAGTATTTGGTATTGACTGTCTTTCTTAATTAGCTATTCTAGTGGGTGCAGTGAGTGTCGTGAGTGGGTGTTTGGCAATCACAAAGTCATTCTCATCACTCTTGGTTCTCCTGCAGATCATCCATTAAAAATTTACAGCTGATCCCATTATTTCCTTTAAAGTGCTTATTGTCTATTCATATATCTTGTCTTGTGCCAAGGTATTTTTTTTTATTCTAGAAACACTATAATTTTAGCTTTTAGATCTATGACCCATCACAAGCAAATCTTTGGATATGGTTTTAAATAATGATTGAGATC
>PITA01028843.1:0-18726 GCA_004023965.1 Spilogale gracilis | reverse complement strand
CGGGACGCCTGAGTGGCTCAGTTGGTTAAGCAACTGCCTTCGGCTCAGGTCATGATCCCGGAGACCCGGGATCGAGTCCCACATCGGGCTCCCTGCTCGGCAGGAAGCCTGCTTCTCCCTCTCTCACTCCCCCTGCTTGTGTTCCCTCTCTTGCTGTGTTTCTCGCTGTCAAATAAATAAAATCTTTTAAAAAAAAAAAAAAAAAAAAAAAGAGAGAATTTTCCTACCAGTCACTTTGGGCTATAAATAGCCACTGTGAAAGGGTGGTGGGAAGCCAAGTAACTTCAGCAAGAGGGAATGCTGGTTAGACTATGAGAAGGACTTCCAGAGGAGTTCCTAGTGTAGGATTGGGCTGGGAAAGAGCAGCTCTTCTCATTATAAGCAGGAGGCAAGAGAAGATGGGTGGAAGAGGAAGGGAGAAAGGGGCAGTCCCAGGAACACAGGTATCTAGTTGCATCCTATCCCAACCCCCAACCCCAGCCCCCTCACCCCCACCGCAGTTCAAGGGTACAGAGAGGAGGCAGCTTCACTGCAGACACAGATAGACAGCTTCCCCCACACACGTCCCATTGACTTTGCCATTCCGCTGTCACTCCACAGCTTCTCTGAGATTTAGCATATTGACTCTCCGAGCTGCAGAAAATTGAATTTTCTTCATTACGACTGTCTCCCGACAAAAGCAGCTCATAAATTCTCCATCTTTTTCAGACTTCCCGCCCCCTCACCACCCAACATTTCTCTAGGGGATGCACATATCTGAACATACCATGGCCATGTAAAGGCGAGGCATGACCAGCTCTCCCCCACAGACATCCCACTCACCAAGACCACCCCGCACGGCGCATGCATAGATGCAGGCTAGACCAGGGCCAGGCTGCAGCCATCCGCTTCCACAGCCAGGGTCCAGGGATGCAGCCCTTCTGTGCCCCATAGAGCAGATACAGTGGGTCCCTACCATGGGACCAAAAGGTCCCATGCCTCAGGCATGCTCATGCTTCTCCTGTGCCCTAACAGGAGTCTCACAGCTGTCACTCCTGCATAGGACAGTCAGATGTCCGGACCTGCAATGTTCACTCCAGGGTCACCAGGACACCGCCTGGGCACAGCTAACTGCCCCTCCCTCTGGGATCGGAGCCCTGCCCACACTCTCACCTAGGGATATAGCCACAGTGGGGTACATGCCCAAGCCCACGGGTGGTGCACAGACACGGAAGAAAAGGAAAAAACATCCCCCAGGATCTAGTAGGAAGTCTTCCTTTACACCCTGGCAACCTCTGCTGTCTCCTCCCGCACTGCCCAAGCCCAAGTGCAGAGGAAGGTGCTCCTCCTCTATGGACTAAGCCTGGTGCCTCAGCAGTCCTCCGAAAGCACAGACACTTCTTTCCAGTAACCAGGGGCTTGCGTCCTGGACATTGGTTTCCGGCCCCAGTGTGTATGCATGTGACTCTCCACCACTTTGGCCTTGGGAACAGAACTGGGGGGAGGGCAGAACCTAGTCGAAGTTCTTTTTACTACCTGTGCCAGCCTGGCAGCTGAGGCTATAATGGATGGGCAAGAGGCCAGGCCGATGGCCAGCACCGTGTGGCTTGTGCCCAGGGCCAGATTGGGGTGGGAAGTAGTGGGCCAGGTGCCCAGGCACTCCACCCTCCAAAATGCCACACAATCTGTGAGTGGAATGAGACAGAAAGAGGGACCCAGATAGGTAAAGACAAGGCCATCTCCTGAGACCAAACTAAGCTAATCTCTGTCCCTATCCTGGCCCCTCAACAGCCACTCCCTCCCGCATAATTCTGACCCAGGCACAAAGGGAAGTTGTCCTATACTGACAAGAGGGACCCCAACAATTGTTTCAAGTATGACCAACTCTATTTTAAACAGGAAGAACTAGGGGCTTTGGGGTACAATTAGAATAGAGGAGAAGGCTGATTCTTCAGTTAGGAGAGGGGCTGAGACTTGGAGGGGTCTCCATGCATTTTTATGTGTGCTAATTATTTTGAGGAGAACTTACCATCAGTTTGGTAGCACTTCATGGGTTTTCTTTTTTAAGATGTATTTGTCAGAGAGAGAGAGAGCACAAGCAAGTAAGGGGAGCAGCAGGGAGAAGGAGAAGCAGGTTTCCCCCTGAGCAAGGAGCTCGATGCTGGACTCGATCCCAGGACCCTGGGATGATAACCTGAGCCAAAGACAGAGGCTTAATGGACTGAGACACCCAGGTGTCCCTATGTGTGCTAATTAACATGCAAATGTTATGCACAATGTAGATGAACATCTAATGTCTTTGCCAACCTGCTCCTAATGATATGCAGGTACACACCCCCACACAATCTTTACCTATTTTGCCTATGTTTGCCTCCTCTGCTTTTCCCAGCACCTAAATTTCTGAACCACCCTTCATCTTCTTTGAGAGCAAGTTTGGAGCTGCAGAAAGATGGGGCAGGAGGTGCCTGGCTGGCTCAGTCAGTAAAGCACATGACTCTTAATCTTGGGGTCAGGAGTTTAGGCCCCAGGTTGGGTGTGGAGACTACTTAAAATAAAATAAAAATTTAAGTTAAAAAAATTTTTTTAATGAAAAGAAAGATGGCTAGGGCAGCTGAGCTCTATAGTACAAGGAATGGCTTTCTGAAGACCAGGAAGTATTTCAAACCTTCTATATCCAGAAGTAGAGGAACAACTTCCCTCATCTCAGTCCCACCTAGACCTACCCCAAAACCTGTTCCTCCCACCAAGTTCCCCATCTCAAGGAGGGAGCACCACCCATGTAGCTTCAGCTGGGAATCTGTGATCAGCCATGACAGACTCTTCCTTCTCCTTGAGTTAGAGACGGATCAAGGTACTCTGTGGCACATAAGTGACTTAAATGACAATTTTTTTTGAAAAGCCAGAAGTTGAACTTTTTTAGGGTCACACATTCATAGGTATCAAAATGACTTCACAAATCAAAGTATCTTGCCCCCCCTTCCTCACTGCCCCCACACCCTACCCAATAACTCTTGAGTCTATCCACTTTGCTCCATCCTCTAGCTGATGAGAGTGAGTTCTCAGCAAGATAACTGAGCTACCTCCTTCCTGTTTTCCCAGGTTCCAGAGTTAACCTTCTTTCTTCCCCCTGTACTAGGGAGGTCCAGAAAGCAAATGGGATATGCCCACCCACAGTTCCTCAGAGAGACATATTGTGAAAAAGCTAGGAAGGTAATAGAACTGTTAAGTACATGAAATCAACTAATTAAATTGTGACTACAACAAAGCTCGGGTTATTTGTGAAGTGTAAACATTTTCAAACTTCCCAGTAGAATATAAAAATAAAGAAAAACCATAGGAATGACAACCTCTTTTTCTTTAAGATTGTATTCATTTATATGATAGAGAGAAGCACAGCTAGAGAGGGAACACAAACAAGGGGAGTAAGAGAGAGAGAAGCAGGCTTCCTGCCAAGCAGGGTACCTGATGCGGGGCTCGATCCCCAGACTCTGGGATCATGACCTGAGCCGAAGGCAGATGCTTAACGACTGAGCCACCCAGGCACCCCAACAACCTCTTTTTTTTAAAGAGTTTATTTATTTTATTTGAGAGAGAAGGAGAACATGAGCAGGGGGAGAAGCAGAGGGACAGGAAGACACATGTTCCCCACTGAGCAGGGAGCCAGACAAGGGACTCACTCCCAGTCCTGAGATCATGACCTGATCTGAAGACAGACACTTAACCGACTGAGCAACCCAGACACCCCCAACAAACAGCCTCTTGAGGGGAAAAGACCACTTCCTTCACCAATCAGCCTGTGGCCTGCCAACATTTTGATTGCAAGTGGCTAAATTTAGGGGTGCTTGGGTGGCTCAGTCATTAACCGTCTGCCTTCGGCTTAGGTCATGATCCCCGAGTCCTGGGATCCAGTCCCGCATCAGGCTCCCTGCTTGGCGGGGAACCTGCTTCTCCCTCTCTCACTCCCCCTGTGTTCCTTCTCTAGCTGGGTTTCTCTCTGTCAAATAAATAAATAAATAAATCTTTTTTTTTTTAAGTGGTTAAATTTGATCTCCAGCCCCTTTTCAATGAGGTGAGGTCACATAAGTGGTTATCAGCAAAGGAATACAAACGTCCAGGCTGAGGAAGTTGAGAGTGGTGATGTCTCCCCGCCGCCACTGGCTGCGTATCACCTGGGCTACCTGAAGCCACATATTGAAGATGGCAGATCCACAGCTTGATCTGCTGATCTGAACAGGTCTGGATTCCTGAGATACCTGATCACAAATACCCACTTTGGACAATACAATATGTAAATTTTATCATGTTAAGCCACTGAAATCTTCGGGTTGTCCTTTGCACCTGTTCTATACACCCTAACTAATACACATAGCAAAGTAATAAGGTCATCACTGCAAGCAGCAAGGCAAGGGACACTGTAGAATTTGGACCGTGATGGCCCTGGAGGGCAAGACAAGATCCCTGGCAAGTCAGAAATGCTTTTTTTTATACAGAAGTTTTTTTTATTTTTATTTATATATTTATTTTTAAAGATTTTTATTATTTGACAGAGAGAGAGAGCACAAGTAGGCAGAGAGGCAGCCAGAGGGAGAGGGAGAAGCAGGCTCTCCACTGAGCAAGGAGCCCAATGTGGGGCTTGATGCCAGGATCCCGGGAGCACGACCTGAGCGGAAGGCAGCCGCTTAACCGACTGAGCACCCAGTTGCCCCGGAAGTCAGAAATTCTTGATTTGAATCTCATCCTAGCCGTGTGACTTTAGACAAGTTATTTAATATTTTTGAAACTTGGTTTCTTCAGTGATAAAAATAACATAGTAGTAACATGACCCGCTTCATAGTATTGATTGTGAAGATCACGGGAATCCAAGAATGTAAAAGGCTTTTGACACCAGAGGGCTACAAATGTCAGCTATTATTCTAACGGGTGACACATAATGCTTATTTTATTTTTTTTATTTTATTTATTTATTTGACAGAGAGAAATACAGCTAGAGAGGGAACACAAGCAGGGGGAGTGAGAGAGGGAGAAGCAGGCTTCCTGCCAATCAGGGAGCCCAAGTGGAGCTCAAACCCGGGACTCTGGGATCATGACCTGAGCCGAATGCAGTTGCTTAACGACTGAGCCACCCAGGCACCCCTTTAATACTTATCTTAAAAATATGTTGAATACGGGTACCTGACTGGCTCGGTCATAAGAGCATGTGACTCCTGATCTCAAGGTCATGAGTTCAAGCCCCACATTGGGTGTGGAGCTTATTTTTTAAATAAATAAATAATAAATAAATAAAAACAGATTTAAAAATCTGTTGAATAAGAGATGGCTGGGTGGCTTAGTCAGTTAAGCATCTGCCTTTAGCTCAGGTCATGATCTCAGGGTCCTGGGATCAAGTCTCACATGGGGCTCCCTACACAGTGGGGAGTCTGCTTCTCCCTCTGCACCACCCCCAGCTCATTCTCTCTCTCACACACACATAAATACATTTTTTAAGAAATATGTTGAATGAATAAATGGATGAGTACTCAGAGCCATATCTTGCTCCCTTCAAATAGAGGAAGGACCAAGGCAATCTGAACACTATGAGATTAGAGTATGTCTGTAGGTCCATGGGGTGAAACAGGAGCTGCAGGACCTGAGTATTAGTGAGAACTAAAGCACCTTTCTATCCAGTCTAAGGAAAATGGAGCCCGAGAACTAAGGAAACAAAAAAAAATGGGACAAGGGCCTAAAGAAAAGTTCAAGAGAAACAGATTTTGCCCTAAAATTATGTTAATGTTTCCCCTACTGTTATGAACTAAATGTTTGTGTCTCCCGCCCAAAAATTCATACATTGAAGCCCTAAAGCACAGTGTGATGGGATTTAGAGATGGGCTTCTGGGAGGTAATTCAGGTTAGATGAGGTCTGGAGCTAGGGCCCTCATGATGGAGTTGGTGCCCTTCTAAGTAGAAACCAGAGATGTTGCTTTTTCTCACCATCCTCCTTGAGAGGACACCATGAGAAATCAGCGGTCCACAAGCCAAGAAGAGAGGTTTCATCAGGAACTGAATCAGCCAGCACCTCGACCTTGGACTTCCCTCCCAACATCTAGAAACGAGAGAAATCAATTCCTGTTGTTTGCACCACTCAGCCTCTGATATTTTGTGATGGCAGCCCGAGCTGACTCCAGCTCTGACACCTACTTCCCACAGAGTCCACAGTTTGGAAACACTAGTAACAGCCTACAATATCTGATATACCAGCTGCTTCTGTATGTTTGTAAAGCACCCAGCAGAGTGCCTGGCACATGGCAGGCGCTCAGTAAACACTAGCCATTATGATTATCTCAGAAAGCATCCTGTTATATTGGAAAAGGTACGGGTTTCGGAATAAGATTGTTCCAACAGACCTTGAGCAAGTTAGTCTTAGTCAGCTTCTTCATCTGTAAAATTTGCTAGCACCTTGCATGGTTGTTGTGATAATTCTGTGCATGAAAGGGCCCTCTCCATACTCTCAGCACTCAGCTAGTGGTAGCTTCTCAACACCTTCCAAGAGTCTGGGACCAGCTTCCATTCAACATTTACTACATATCAGGCACTGGTCTAGATGTAACAATACTGGAGAGATGGGGCTTTTACCAAAAGGGAAAAGCGACCTTAATCTTCAGGAAGATAGGATTTATTTTGCAGCAGCTCCTACCACAGGCTCTAAAGAGACTTCCAGAGTCATTTCAACCTAATCCCAGCTCCCCCACCCCGTCAGGAGCTTCCCTGTATTCTGACAACACCAACAGTCCCAAGGTCTCACAATCTCACTCAGCAAGTATCCTTCAAGCCTTTAACTGTCGCTCCCACTGGTCTTCATAGAACTATTTCCCTTATTAAAAAAAAAAAAACCAGGGGCGCCTGGGTGGCTCAGTTGGTTAAGTGACTGCCTTCGGCTCAGGTCATGATCCCGGAGACCAGGGATCGAGTCCCACATCGGGCTCCCTGCTTGGCGGGAAGCCTGCTTCTCCCTCTCTCACTCCCCCTGCTTGTGTTCCCTCTCTGGCTGTGTTTCTCTCTGTCAAATAAATAAAATATTAAAAAAAATTATTGGGGGAGCCTGGGTGGCTAAGTCATTAACCGTCTGCCTTCAGCTCAGGTCATGATCCCAGGGTTCCAGGATCCAGACCCATCTCTGGCTTCCTGCTCCTCTGGGACTCTGCTTCTCCCTCTGCCCTTCCTCCCATTCATTCTCTCAATCTTTCTCTCTTCTCAAATAGATAAAATCTTCTTAAAAATAAAATCTAAAAAAAAAAAAAATCTGGGGCACCTGGGTGGCTCAGTTGGTTGGGCGTCAAGACTCTTGCTTTCAGCTTGGGTGGTGATCTCGGGATGGTAAGATCAAGCCCCTGGTTGAGCTCCGCATTCATCATGGAGTCTGCTGCTCTTCTCCCTCAGATAAATGAATAAATAGAATCTTTAAAAAAAAATCATCAGCAACTAACTTTCTAAAATCTTTTTAAAATTTTTTAAATTATTTATTTATTTGAGAGAGAGAGCACGCAGGGGGAGGGGCAGAGGGGGAGGGAGAAGAAGAGATTCTCAAACAGACTTGGCGCTCAGCGGGGAATCCAACATGGGGCTCGATCCCAGGACCCTAAGATCATGACCTGAGCAGAAACCAAGAGTCCCATGCTTAGCCAACTGGACCACCTAGGTGCCCCTTTATATTCTTTCAACAAAATGTATTGAATACCTAGCATAGTACCTCACACATATATTTGTTGAATGAATCTGTTTCCCATTACCTGTGCCTTGTGCATAAAACTCAGTGAACATTTGTCCCTTGACTAATTAATAGCACTGCATCTTAGAACAATGGGAGTATCATACCAGCAGTTTCTGTGCTGGGAGCCCAGTATACTGACTGCCTGTGCTTGAATCCTGATTCTATCATTTACTAGTTAAATGAAGCCAGGTAAGTCACTTTAATTGTGCCTCAATCCTCATCATACGTAAAATGAGGATAATAATAGGACCTATTATATAAGCCTCTCATATCACATGGAAAAATTCTTAGCATAAACACATTGTAAGCACCCAAAAAATGGAAAATTTTTTTGTGTGTGTTTTCTTCCTTTTTTTTTTCTTTTTCTTTTTTTTTTTTAAAGATTTTTATTTATTTGACAGAGAGAAACACAGCCAGAGAGGGAACACAAGCAGGGGGAGTGAGAGAGGGAGAAGCAGGCTTCCCGCCAAGCAGGGAGCCCGATGTGGGACTCGATCCCTGATCTCCGGGATCATGACCTGAGCCGAAGGCAGTCACTTAACAAACTGAGCCACCCAGGCGCCCCTCTTTTTCTTTTTTTTTTTTAAGCTCCAGCTAAGTCTTAGTTTTCTTACAAGCCTTTTTTTCTGGGTGGAAGACAAAAACCAAGAACACATGGGACCTGGGTCCCTGAACAGACCCCACTCTTTTTTTTTTTTAATTGTTACTTAATTTTTTTTCCCAGTGTTCCAAGATTCATTCCCCATTCCCCACACCCAGTGCTCCATGCAATAGGTGCCCTCAGTACCCACCACCAGGCTCTCCTATCCCCCCACCCCCCTCCCTCCAAGTCCCTCAGTTTGTTTCTGTGTCCAAAGTCTCTGTTGTTTCGTTTCTCTCTCTGGATTACCCTAGTTCCCATTTACTTTCCTTCTCGTACTGGAACAGACCCCACTCTTAACCCACTCCAGGACCTTGAGCCAGCTCCTCATCCAGCAGCATATTCCCTAACTCATAAATCCTGACTAATGACACAGACATGTCACCTTAATGTTTGTGAAGCCCAGTGACTTATTGTTAAGCGCTTGGAGATCTTCGGATGAAAGGCACCCAAGGACAGGCACCCAACACCCTATTCAGTCATGAAAGCAAAATACTACCAAAAAAACAAAAAACTTGGAAAAGGCAGAAGCTTCATAACTTAGTAAGCAGAGAATTAAAGCAGGCACCCAGGAAGAGCAAATCAATCCTTAGACTGTAATCCCTTAATACAGAGACAGGAGAGAGATCATTTTGAATGCCTCAGACTACCTGGAGGGTCCTGGAGGGTCCAGGAAGGGGCAGGCAGGAGGATGCCCTAGTCTTTAACTTGACTTATGTTGCGGGAGGAGTGTGAATCTTTCACCTCTCCTAAATAAAAACAGAAGCAATAACATGTATTGTTATCCTAATTCTTTTAAGCCAATTAAAAGGCTTGGGCAAACCAGCACGTCTAAGTGGCTTGTTTGTGAGTTCTGAATTATAAACTCACATAATTCAATTATGTCAGTCTTCCCCCTCAACCTCATTCTTTCTTCACCCCACCACCACCTCAGGCAATGGGTCCCCTTCCCAGGCCTAGATGCCACTCTAGGAGAGCCCAGTCCTGGTGTGTATTGGCAGGCCTCTGGCACTGAAACCCTCTAGTTTGGGGGGAGGGAGAGATTTATATATATGCACACACAGTGTGGTGCACAACACAGTTTTTACACGGGCTGTCCCTGAGGTCGAAGGAAAAAAGAAACTGCTACCACAGCCAGTAGTTTCCCGTCCCTAAATAGTAGGTAACTGGGGGTTGTGCAGCACTGGAGTTCTACCATCACATAGCTTTGATACTTTTAGACCGGTTCCTTAAATATTCTAGGCTTTAGTGTCTTCACCTGTAAAGCGCGTAAAACAGTACTAGCTATCCGCAGTCTATTGTGAAGAGCAAAGGGGAAGATGCAACGCAACGCGCTCGACACCCCGTGAGGCACTACGTAGGAGGCGTTAGGGCCCTAACTCCTCCCCACCATCCCACCCACTACGCACGTTGCAAACCAACAGTCATCACTAATACAGCCGGCCCTCTCCTAAGGAATCTTGGGCCGTGAAGTCCTTCGGTGGCCACACCCTCGTTTACAGCCATAGACGTGAGAACTACGTCTCCCAAGAAGCCGCGATGAGGCCGCCTCCACCTCCGCCCTCTGCTCCGCCCCCCTCAAGCACGGCCTTCGGGGATATGTGGTCCCAAATCCAAGCCAGCTCGCCCGCAAAAGAGGGCGGAGAAACCACAAAGCCCAGAAGCCCTCGCGTCCACTCTTCTCCCTCCCCTCCAGAACTCGGAGTGCTGTTTTTGTTGTTGGTGGAAGGTGAGCGAACAGCTGATCCGTGTGTGGGGTAAGAAACTTGGCCTAATTTGGGGGCGATCTGATGCGGGGGGGTTACCCCACTTTCCAGTCTGTGAAAGGATACCGTAAGGGAACTGTAGGAGGGAGATGCCGGAGCGTTTGGGTTTAAATACTTTCCGTACTGGAGAAGTCACCCCTACTGTTTTAAGAGTTCTGGGTCTCAAGGGGGCCCCCGATCAGGAGGGTGCCCCCTCACTGTTTTCACTTTCTCCTCAGGCCTTCTCTGTAAAGCTTGTTACGCTTCAGGTAGTCGGGAGAAGCTGAAATATTTATTCATTCTTTCCCAGGCAAGACTTGACCCTTACAAACCTTCCCTTTCTCCTTACCCTCCCGCCCCAATCCAAAGGCCTTTACTATGCTGAATCGCTGGGGGGGAAACCTCCCAAGTAGTAGAATGTTAAGGAACTCTAGAGCCCTACAGAGTTGGGGGGGCGACTCTCCCCTCCCCCTCGAACATTTGAATCTGGCTACACTCCTATACTTCAAGTGCCCAGAGCTTTGTTTCGGGTCTAGTGAATGTTTCCAGCTGTTATGGATTTTCTTTGTGGGGCATACTTGGGGTTCCCTAGGATTAGATCTTTGGAGACAACTCATCCCTACTTAGAACATCAGAAGAATCGTATTTGGAGAAAACATGGACTAATTACAACTAGGGGTTTTTCAGAGATGAAACCCCAAAGATACCTCTTGTCCTGAATCCAGTCCTTATTTTGGAGGGATAAGTTGCTTGTTTTTTGGAGAACTGGCTCACCTTTCCTTTTCTACTGAATATCTCTTGTTTTTTAAAGTCCTGGCCCTCGACTTCAGCCTGGCGTGTGTGGGTTTGTGATGTTTAGGGGTGTGTACTTGACTACCCATGGCTGATTGGGCCAGTCCTCTGCAGCTGACATTAGGATGAAGATTAGTGGGCTGGAGAGCAACAATGACAAGGGCCACCTCACAGCCTTAGGCTGAGGAGTTCTGTTGATTATTGTTGTTCCTCGCCTCATACCTGTAGTTCCTACCCAACTTGGAACACCTCTTCCTCTCAGTCCCTTGTTACAGCATGCTTCCAGTTCCCCATCCAGGCACTTAGAATCGAGGCTGAGAGGGCAGAGAGAAAATGGAAAGGAAAATACTACAGCTGGGTTAACATAGTCAAACCAAGTAGGTGTCTAGTTCTGCTCCTGGCAAAATCTAAAGAAAAGAATGTTAGGTTCTGTTTGAATTCTCTCTCCCTTCTCTCAACATCACATATATATTTCCCCTTTTCAGGGCCCTCTTACTTCCCACCTTCCAGTCTATCCCTTACCAGGGGTGGGACTTTCCTTTCTCCAGGCTCCCACATTCCATCTCCCCACACCACCACGTTCCTGCTGAGTGTTTCACTCCACCCTTGAAGCAACCGCCTCCAGAATTCTTAACTTCCTGGAGTAATGAAGTGGAGAGACAAAACCTGCCTTCCCTATATCCTCCCTTTCTCTTTGTCTCTTGAATGAGAGCAGAAGCTTTTTTTTTTTTTTTTAATTCATGGGGGTGGACAACTCAGAGAGTGGGGAGAACTGAGACCTCAGGGGCCTCCGGATTGGGCTTTTGGACCCCAGCCACTTCCTACCTCTGAAGGCTCAGACATTACTTGCAGAGATTAGTTGCTGTTTTCAGGTGTCATAAGTCATCCTGGGTACAGCTGGAGTGTGCAAGGAGACCTGCTGAGAATGAGGCGGCCCCACACCTCAGTTGGATTTTGAATCCAAGGACCAAAAGATATGGGGGATGAGATGGGGAGGTGGAGGCTGAAGAATTTGGAATGCTCAGGATGTTAAGAGCTGGGAAAGGAGGGTATACTGGTATACTGAGCTTTTCAGTGAAACTGTGGAAAGGGAGCAGAAATGAGAGAGATCTTAATTCTAGGAAGAGTCTGTGACTCAGGAAAGGTACAGTGTGAGACAGGATGGGGACTGACTCAGAATGCCAGACCTATATTCTGAAAACCAAAAATGATACCTCCAAAGGGTTCTATAACCCTCAGGGGCTGGAAACGAGATATGCCTTCATCTCCACGTGTAGTGACAGGGGCTGTGAGTGGGTGGGAATGGAGTATGGAGTAGGGGGAAGAAGACATGGATTGCAGAGATTGTAGGATATTAACCCTTTATTTCAGAGGAGGGCAGATATCTTCAGGGCAGGATGGAAGAATCATCATTAAGCCGAGCACCTTCCCGAGGTGGAGTCAACTTTCTAAATGTAGCCCGGACCTACATCCCCAACACCAAAGTGGAATGTCACTATACACTTCCCCCAGGCACCGTGCCCAGTGCCAGCGACTGGATTGGCATCTTCAAGGTATCCCTGAACCCCTTTTTGTCTCAGATTTGTGGGCCATCGGTTGGTTGGAATAAGGGGAATGATTTAGTCCTTAGAGTCTCAACCTCATGTTGATAGAAAAGAAGGGAAAAGGGGGGTGCCTGGGTGGCTCAGTTGGTTAGGCGACTGCCTTCGGCTCAGGTCATGATCCTGGAGACCCAGGATCGAGTCCCATATCGGGCTTCCTGCTCCGCGGGAAGCCTGCTTCTCCCTCTCTCACTCCCCCTGCTTGTGTTCCCTCTCTGGCTGTGTTTCTCTCTGTCAAATAAATCTTTAAAAAAAAAAAAAAGGGAAAAGACGTCACACATAACAGAGGCCTGTGTAAGCAGAGCTCATCTTCTCCCCATCTTAGCCTTGCGCGCTCTCTCTCTCTCTCTTTTAAAGATTTTATTTATTTATTTGACAGAGAGAGTGTGAGAGAGGAACATAAGCAGGAGGAGTGGGTGAGAGAGAAGCAGGCTTCCCACCGAGTAGCGAGTCCAATATGGGGCTCGATCCCAGGACCCTGGGATCATGACCCTAGCCGAAGGCAGATGCTTAACAACTGAGCCGCCCAGGCGCCCCTTAGCCCTGCTCTCTTCTGCCACAAAATATCCATCCACTTTCCCTGTATCTCATCGCACCTGCCCCCGTAACAGCATCCTGTCCCCCATTCAGCCCCTCAGCCCTTTCTGCCATCCATAGCTTCTTACCCTTCTCCCACCGTGGACCTTCACAGGTAGAGGCTGCCTGTGTTCGGGATTACCACACGTTTGTGTGGTCCTCGGTGCCTGAAAGTGTGGCTGATGGCTCCCCTGTCCACGCCAGTGTCCAGTTCCAAGGTATGAGGGAAGATGGAAGGTCCAGGACAGAGGAGCCGGGGGGGGGGGGGGAGGGGGGGGTAGAGGTGTAGAGGATAGTGGGCTCAGAAACATGTTAGGCACCGACAACAAAGAAAAATAAGTGCAAATAAAATAAGAACTATATCCAACAGAGCTCAGCAGACATAGAATTATGGGATTATTATAGAATTAGGGACTTAGAGACAGAAGAAATTATAGAGGGCCACTAATCCTGCCTCCTACTGAAAAAAAAAAGAGGAAGTCCTCTTAGGGAACTAGGCCTAGGGAAGAGGGAAAGATGCAGTTAAAGATTAAGCAGGTAGTCATTAGATTCTGAAAGACCTAGGTTCATATCTCAACTCTAATACTTACAAGCTATTTGACCTTGGATAAATTACTTAATCTCTCTGTGTCTACTATATTAACAGTAAAAGGAGATGCATGGCTTGTAGGTACAGTATGAAGGTTTTAAGTGATACAAGTAAAGGGTTAGCATAGTGCCTGGTACAGGGTGGGCACTCAGTAAATTATAACTAGCATTATTATCATTATTATTATTATTTATGGAAGGTGGTTTGGGAAAGAGAGGAAGGACAGGGCTAGGCAGAAGGAAGGGACAGGAGTATCTCAGGGAATGGAATTGGCCTGTGGGAAGGAGAAAGAAAACGGTATATGGAACAGGGAGCAAGAGGCTGGAGCCAAGGGCAGTGGGTGATAAGACGCATTAAGGGGAAGGGGGACCTGTCAGACACTTGAGGGCCTGGGATCATATTCGGATTCTGGGTCCATTCTTCTTCCCACAGCCAGCTACCTGCCCAAACCTGGAGCCCAGCTCTACCAGTTTAGATATGTGAACCGCCAGGGCCGGGTGTGTGGGCAGAGTCCCCCTTTCCAGTTCCGAGAGCCAAGGCCCATGGATGAACTTGTTACCCTGGAGGAGACTGATGGTGGCTCTGACATCCTGCTGGTTGTCCCCAAGGCCACTGTGCTGCAGGTGAGAACAGAGCAACATAGCTGCTCCTGGGCAGGGGAATGGGTGGGCAGCATGGCAAGGGATCTCTTCCCGGTTTACCATCCCCCTGGGTGATGGCCTCAACCAAAGACCTCACTGGGAGTTACACAATCTTGCCGTTAGGAAAGTCTCAGTCTAACGTAGACACAAACATGTGGGGCAGGAAAGCAAGCCGCCCACAGGCCACTGTCGCTCAAGATTTCGTAAGTACTATTTGAGCATTCCAAGTGCTACATCCTGTCCTAGGCCCTAGAGGAAGACCTAAAGGGTGGAGGGAGGCCAGTCTGGGGAAGGAATGTTCAGAAGGAGGGGAGGGTGAGACCCATGTCCACACAGGTGAGGAATGAGAGCAAATTGGAGGGCCCCAGATAATATTAGAGGCTCTTGAGCACTTGAAATGTGACTGGTCCAAATTAAGATATGTTATGTGGGTAAAATATACAAAAGACTTTGGAGACATAGTATTTAAAAAAGGAAAAGATCTCAATAATTTTTTATATTGATTACACATTGAAATGATATTTCAGATAGACTGGGTTAGACAAAATATAATGAAAGTAAGGCGCCTGGGTGGCTCAGGGGTTAAAGCCTCTGCCATAGGCTCAGGTCATGATCTCAGGGTCCTGGGATCAAGGCCCACATTGGGCTCTCTGCTCAGCAGGGAGCCTGCTTCCTCCTCTCCCCCTGCGTGCCTCTCTGCCTGCTTGTGATCTCTCTCTCTGTCAAATAAATATAATCTTAAAAAAATATATAGTGAGGAGCGCCTGGGTGGCTCAGTTGGTTGGGCAACTGCCTTCGGCTCAGGTCATGATCCTGGAGACCCGGGATTGAGCCCCACATCAGGCTTCCTGCTCAGCGGGAAGCCTGCTTCTCCCTCTCTCAGTCCCTCTGCTTGTGTTCCCTCTCTAGCTATGTTTCTCTCTGTCAAATAAATAAATAAAATCTTTAAAAATATATATATAGTGAAAGTATAATTTCACCTATTTCTTGTTCCTTTTTTGACGTAGCTACTGGAAAATTTTAAAACTATATATATGACTTATATTCTTTTCCCATTGAACCAAATAGACCAAACAGAGAATTAGAGAGTGAGGGCAGATGTTGGCAAGGACTTAAGAGAAGGCACAGAGACAGGTGGGGAGGAAGTACACTCCCCAGACAGAAGGACAGGTTTGAGGAAGGCTCAGGAAGTGAGAATGAGTAGCTTGTCTGTGATTGAAATAAATTCTTGCCTTCTAGGGCGCCTGGTTGGCTCAGTGGGTTAAAGCCTCTACCTTCGGCTCAGGTCATGATCTCAGGGTCCTAGCATCTAGGCCCACATCGGGCTCTCGCCTGCTTTCTCCTCTCTCTCTGCTTGCTTCTCTGCCTACTTGTGATCTCGCTCTCTGTGTCAAATAAATAAATAAAATCTTTAAAAAAAAATTCTTGCCTTCTAGAACCCTCTAAACAAACAGAATCAACACAATAGGAAGAAGATGTTTATATCTTACGTAAGTCAGACATGGGTCAGCTCCAACCCCATGATCTGTTTCTTTGTTTTTTTTAATTCTAATTCTGGTGTAGTTACCATACAGTGTCATTAGTTTTGTTTTGTTTTGTTTTGTTTTTAATATTTTATGTATTTATTTGAAAGAGAAACACAGCTAGAGAGGGAACACAAGCAGGGGGAATGAGAGAGGGAGAAGCAGGCTTCCCGCCGAGCAGGGAGCCCGATGTGGGGATCGATCCCCGGACTCCTGGATCATGACCTGAGCCGAAGGCAGCTGCTTAACGACTAAGCCACCCAGGTGCTCCCAGTGTCATTAGTTTCAGGTGTACAGTACAGGGATTCAGCAATTCCATCTATTACTCAGTGCTCATCATAGTAAGTGTGCTCTTAATCCCTGTCACCTGTCTCACCCACCTCCACCCACCTCCCTTCTGGTAACCAGCAGTTTGTTCTCTATAGTTAAGAGCCTCTTTCTTGGTTTGTTTCTCTCTCTCTTTTTTTCCCCATGCTGGTTTGTTTTGTTTCGTAAATTACACAAATGAGTGAAATCATATGCAATTTGTCTTTCTCTGCCCGACTTATTTCACTTGGCATGATACTCTCTAACTCCATCCATGTCATTGCAAATGGCAAGACCTCAGTCTTTCTTAAGGCCGAGTAAGAGTATTGTGTGCACATGAGTGTGTGTGTTTGTGTATACACCACATTTTCTTTATCCATTCATTATTCAGTGGACACTTGGGCTGCTTCCATAGTTTGGCTATGTAAATAATGCTGCTATAAATTTAGGGGTGCACGTATCCCTTTAAATTAGTGTTTTCATACTTTTTGGGTAAATACCTAGGAGTGCGATTATTACATCATAGAGTAGTTCTATTTTTAACTTTTTGAGGACCCTCCGTATCATTTTCCACAGTGGTTGCACCAGCCCTCACTCCCACCCACAGTGAAGAGAATTCATTTTTTTGTCCACATCTTCACCAACACTTGTTGTTTCTTGTGTTTTTAATTTTAGCCATTCTGTCAGGTGTGAGGTGATATCTCATTGTGGTTTTGATTTGCCTTTCCCTGATGAGAAGTGATGTTGAGCATCTTTTCATGTGCCTTTGGGCCATCTGGATGTCTTCCATGTTCTGTTTTCACATTTGTTATTCTCATTACAATTACTTTTCAACAATATATACTAAGAGATCACTTTACAAATGAGGACAAAGACCCAGAGAAGGTAAGTAACTCATTCACAGTGACATAGCTAGTAAGAATTGTAAACCTACATCTGTCTGATTCCAGAATAGATCAGGTAAAATTCAGGGAGCCATCCCTTTTGTCTGCATGGATTGAGAGAGACTTCTTCCAAAGGTGTTATGAGCTCTTGTGTCTGACTGGTGTTGGGCAGAATTCAGTAACACCCCAAGCCTCCCCTTACTCACCTCTTTAGAACTTGTACCAATATAACTTCCGAGCCCTGAATGCATCTGCAGAGGGATGGAGATGGGACCTTCACAAGCACAACGCTCCTCTTCATCCCGCCCCCTGTAGAACCAGCTGGACGAGAGCCAGCAAGAAAGGAATGACCTGATGCAGCTGAAGCTGCAGCTGGAGGGACAGGTGACAGAGCTGAGGAATCAAGTACAGAATCTCGAGACGGCTCTGGCGACTGCCAGGCAGGAGCACGCCGAGCTGATGGAGCAGTACAAGGTGGGAGTTGGGCTAGGTGGCAGACGGGGACTGGCTGCTCACCCAGGGTCCAAAACCTAACCCAGTGAATATGGAAGAGGCAAGACATGAGTGGACTTTTAATATGGTTCTGGCATCAAAAATTAGCCTTAGATTTAAAAAAAATTAGCTTTAGGGAGTAGTAAGTGGGATTAAGCTTGAGATGACAGAACACACATCACAAACATAACGTAATAAGATTCTTTGCATGAAGGAGTGCTGAGGTAGTGGGGAGGTGGCCGTATTCACTAGTAAGGGAATGTTCCCTGTAGTTTCTTTCTCAAGGAAGGTGGCAGGATAGGGGGGTGAGAACAGTCAAATTCTGGTATGTTCTTTGTAAGCCCTTGTTCTGTTCTTTAAGAAGTGAGCGTCAACTTCATTTCTCTGAGGTAACCTTCATTCCAGGGGCTTTCCCGGTCCCACGGGGAGCTCATTGAAGAGAGGGACATCCTGAGCCGGCAACAGGGAGACCATGTGGCACGCATCCTGGAGCTGGAAGACGACATCCAGACCATCAGTGAGAAAGTGCTGACAAAGGAGGTGGAGCTGGACAGGTGAGAGGACGTTCTCTGCCCCTGTTAACTTCCTTTCATTTCCTGTCACCCCCAAACTCCAGCTTCTTGTTTCAGGCAGCAGGTGAACCTGCTGTCTCCTGTGGTCATACCGCTCACTGGGGAAATCTTTTCCTGGCTAGCTGTCTTCCATCTTCCCTGAGCCTCTTCTGTATTCCTCACCTTCGGAAATCATTCATAGTTACAATTTGTGGCACAGCAAGGCTAAGCAGCAGCCAGGAGCGGAGGATTTGGAAGAAGAGAGTGGATAGAACAGTCAACACAAGATAGGAGAGGATGGATTTCAGATTTTACCACAGCAAAGAAGATTAGAGGGGCAATTAGAGGGTAGTATGACTACTACCCAGTCAGTAGAGTGGGTGACTTGATCTCGGTGTTGTGAGTTCGAGCCCCTCGTTGCATGTAGAGATTACTTAAAAATCCTTTTAAGAAAAGAAGAGGGATGGGACGCCTGGGTGGCTCAGTTGGTTAAGCCACTGCCTTCGGCTCAGGTCATGATCCCGGAGACCCGGGATCGAGTCCCACATCGGGCTCCCTGCTCGGCGGGAAGCCTGCTTCTCCCTCTCTCCCTCCCCCTGCTTGTGTTCCCTCTCTCACTGTGTTTCTCGCTGTCAAATAAATAAAAATCTTTAAAAAAAAAAA
>PITA01028842.1:0-18743 GCA_004023965.1 Spilogale gracilis | reverse complement strand
GTCTACAAGAGACACATTTTGAATCTAAAGACACTTCCAGACTGAAAGTGAGGGGATGGAGGACCATCTTTCATGCCAATGGACCTCAAAAGAAAGCCAGGGTAGCGATTCTCTTATCAGACATATTAGATTTTAATTTAAGACTGTAGTCAGAAACACAGAAGGACACTACATCATTCTTAAAGAAGATCTAACAATTTTTAATATTTATGCCCCCAACATGGGAGCAGCCGACTACATAAGCCAACTGTTAAGCAAAATAAAGAGTCATATCAATACGAATACATTAATTGTACATTAATCTTAACACACCACTCTCAGCAATGGACAGATCATCTAAACAGAAAATCAAAAAAGAAACAAGAGCTTTGAATGACACATTGGACCAGATGGATCTCATAGATATATTCAGAACATTCCACCCTAAAACAGCAGAACACATTCTTCTCGTGTGCACCTGGAACTTTCTCCAGAATAGACCACATACTAGGTCAAATCAGGGCTCAACTGATACCAGAAGACTGAGATTATTCCCTGCCTATTCTCTGACCACAATGCCTTAAAACTGGAACTCAAACATAAGAAAAAGTTCAGAAGGAATTCAAATACCTGGAAGCTGAAAACTAGCCTGCTCAAGAATCTTTCGGTCGGGGGACCTGGGTGGCTCAGTTGGTTGAGCGACTGCCTTTCGCTCGGGTCATGATCCCAGAGACCCGGGATCGAGCCTCAAATCGGGCTCCCTGCTCAGCGGGAAGCCTGCTTCTCCCTCTCTCACTCCCCCTGCTTGTGTTCCCCTTCTGGCTGTGTTTCTCTCTGTCAAATAAATAAAAAAATCTTAAAAAAAAAAAAAAATCTTTGGGTCAACCAGGAAATCAAAGAACTTAAACATTTCATGGAAACCAATGAGAATGAAGATACACTGATTCAAAACCTATGAGATATGGCAAAGGAGGTCCTAAGGGGGAAATAAATAGCCATCCAAACCTCACTCAAAAAAACTGAAAAATCCCAAATACACAAGCTCTCATTACACCTTAATGAACTGGAAAATCAAGAACACATTAAGCCAACCCCACACATGAGATGGGAAATAATTAAGATTAGAGCAAGATCAACGAATTAGAAACTAGAAATACAGTAGAACATATCAATGAACTAGAAGCTGGTTCTTTGAATGAATTAGTAAGATTGATAAACTATTGGCCAAACTAATCCAAAAGGACGAGTAGACCCAAATTAATAAAATAATGAATGAAAGGGGAGAGATCACGACTAACACCAAGGAAATAGAAACAATCATCAGGAATTACTATCAACAGTTATATGCCAATAAGTTAAACAACCTAGAAGATATGGATGCATTCCTGGAAACCTATAGACTTCTAAGACTGAAACAGGAAGAAATTGACAATCTGAATAGACCAATATCTCGTAATGAGATTGAAGCAGTGATCAAAACCTCCCAAAAAAACAAGAGCCCAGGACCCGATGGATTCCCTGGGGAATACCTATTCTCCGGAAGCTGTTTCAAAAAATAGAAACACAAGGAAAACTTCCAGACTCATTCTATAAAGCCAGCATTACTTTAATCCCCAAACCAGACAAAGACCCCATCAAAAAGGAGACCAACATCCCTGATGAACACAGATGCCAAGATTCTTAACATGATCCTAGATAATAGGATCCAATAGAACATTAAAAATTATCCACCACGACCAGGTGAAATTTATCCTTGGGATGCAAGGGTGGTTCGACATTCACAAATCAATCAATGCAACAGAACAAATCAATTAGAGAAGAGGGAAGAACCATTTGGTATTCTCGACTGATGCAGAAAAGAATTTGACAAAATATATCTGTTCCTGATTAAAACTCTTCAAAATATAGGGATAGAGGGAACATTCCTCTTACACTGTTCAGCCAATTTTATGCGGAACAACCTCATAAAATCTATCTAAGAAAAACCCACAGCAAATATCATTCTCAATGGGGAAAAACTGACAGCCTTCCCCATGAGATCAGAAATAAGACAAGGGTGCCCACTCTCACCACTATTGCTCAACATAGTGTTAGAAGTCCTAACAACAGTGGGCGCTTGGGTGGCTCAGTGGGTTAAAGCCTCTGCCTTTGGCTCAGGTCATGATCTCAGGGTCCTGGGACTGAGACCCACATTGGGCTCTCTGATCAGCAGGGAGCCTGCTTCCTCCTCTCTCTCTGCCTACTTGTGATTTCTGTCAAATAAATAAATAAAATCTTAAAAAAAAATAAGTCCTAACAACAGCAATCAGACAACAAAAAGAAATAAAAGGCATTCAAATTGGCAAAGAAATCAAATTCTCTCTCTTCGCAGATGACATGATACTCTATATGGAAAACTCAAGACTCTACCGTCAAACTACTAGAACTCAGACAACAATTCAGTTGTTGAATTGTGGCAGGATACAAAATCAATGCACAGGAATCAGTTGCGTTCTTATACACTAACAATGAAAATATAGAAAGGGAAATCAGAGAATTGATTCTGTTAACTATAGAACCAAAAACCATAAGATACCTAGGAATAAATCTAACCAAAGTTAAGGATCTGTACTCGAGGAATTACAGAACACTCATGAAAGAAATTGAAGAAGATACAAAAAGATGGAAGAACATTCCATGCTCATGGATCGGAAGAATAAACATTGTCAAAATGTCTATACTGCCCAGAGCAATCTACACGTTCAATGCCATTCTGATCAAAATTCCACCAACATTTTTCAAAGCGCTGGAACAAACAGTCCTAAAATATATATGGAACCAAAAAAGACCCAGAATTGCTAAGAACTGTTGAAAAAGAAAAACGAAGCTGAGGGTATCACGTTACCTGATTTCAAGCTTTATTACAAAGCTGTGATTACCAAGACAGCTGTGATTACAAAAACAGACACATAGACCAATGGAACAGCGTAGAGAGCCTAGATATGGACCCACAACTCTACGGTCAAATCATCTTTGACAAAGCAGGAAAAAATATCCATTGGAAAAAAGACAGTCTCTTCAATAAATGGTGCTGGAAAAACTGGACAGCTACGTATAGAAGAATGAAACTAGACCATTCGCTTACACCACACATAAAGATAAACTCGAAATGGATGAAAGACCTCAACGTGAGGCAGGAATCCATCAAAATCCTGGAAAAGAACATAGGCAGTAACCTCTTTGACATCGGCCACAGCAACTTCTTTCAAGACACGTCTCTAAAGGCGAAGGAGACAAAAGCAAAAATGAACTTCTGGGACTTCATCAAAATAAAAAGCTTCTGCACAGCAAAGGAAACAGTCAACAAAACAAAGAGGCAACCCACGGAATGGGAGAAGATATTTGCAAATGACACTACAGACAAAGGGCTGATATCCAAGATCTATAAAGAACTCCTCAAACTCAACAGGCAAAATAAGGATCACCACATTAAAAAAATGGGCAGGAAACATGAAGAGGCATTTCTCCACAGAAGACATACAAATGGCTAACAGACACATGAAACAATGTTCGTCATCACTAGCTATCAGGGAAATTCAAATCAAAACCACACTGAGATACCACCTTACACCAGTCAGAATGGCCAAAATTAACAGGACAGGAAACAAGTGTTGGAGAGGCTGTGGAGGAAGGGGAACCCTCTTATACTGTTGGTGGGAATGCAAGTTGGTGCAGCCGCTTTAGAAAACAGTGTGGAGATTCCTTTAAAAATTAAAAATAGAGCTACCCTATGACCCTGCAATTGCACTACTGAGTATTTACCCCAAAGATACGGATGTAGTGAAAAGAAGGTCCATATGTACCCCAATGTTCATAGCAGCCATGGCCATAATCGCCAAACTGTGGAAAGAGCCAAGGTGAGCTTCAACAGATGAATAGATAAAGAAGATATGGTCCATACATACACCTCCATCAGAAAGGATGAATACCCAACTTTTGTAGCAACATGGACTGGACTGGAGGAGATTATGCTGAGTGAAATGAGTCAAGCAGAGAAAGTCAAGTATCATATGGTCACTTACTTATGGAGCATTAGGAGTAATATGGAGGACAGTAGGAGAAGGAGAGGAAATGGGAAGTGGGGTAAATCAGAGAGGGAGAGAAAACATGACTTTGGACTCAGAAACAAACTGAGGGTCTTGGAGGGAGGAGGTGGGGGGAGGGGTGAGCCTGGTGGTGGTTATTGAGGGCACATATTACATGGAGCACTAGGTGTGGGGCATAAACAATGAATCTTGGAACACTGAAAACATAAATTAAAAAAAAAGAAAAAAGAAAAAAGAAGAACCCTCTGGGAGCTTCAGTGCTAGAGAAATACTCCTGTCCATCAATCATCACTGAACCCCCCATAAAGCTCCCTCTGTCAAGATGCAGCCCTATCAAAGGGCCGGCTGAACAAGGTAAGGGAAGGATCTTCAGGCCACAATGGTGCTCTTGACCCGTGGTCTGCAAGCTGCTAGGCTGTTCCCGGTTCATAACAAGCAGAGAGAGTAAACCTTTAAAAACGCTTACAGCAGTTTTACACTGCCAAACAACCAAGCATATGATTGACGGATCTACATTTTGTAGGTCTCTGTGGTCTTTTTCCCATTTCCTTAGTTGTCCATTTTACTTTATTTTACAAAAGTGTTGGTTTGCAACAGTCTGGAAATGTTTAAAAGCAACCTTTCACCACATATACATGGAGAAACACTAAACTAGATGCCTTCTAATTAAATAACAATTGTAATTCTTTTTTTAACGATTTAAATTCACTTTAATTAACATATAGTGTGTTAGTTTCAGAGGTAGAATTCAGTGATTCATCAGTTGTACTGCCTGCCCAGTGCTCATTGCTTTTAGTGCCTCCTTCAGGCCCATTACCAGCTAGTTACTCCATCCCCCCAGCGCCTCCCCTCCAGCAACCCTCAGTTTGTTTCCTATAGTTAAGAGTCTCTTACGGTTTGTCTCTCTCTCTGATTTCGTCTGATTTTATTTTTCTTTCCCTTCCCTAATGTTCATCTGTTTTATTTCTTAAATTTTAAAGCAAATGAGATGATTCTTAAAGCAAAATATTACCAAATAGATATTATTTCTATATGAGTGATGACATTCAAGAGAGCCTCCCCTATGTATAATGCTTCTATTGTAAATATCAAAGCAACTGTCCTTAAAATGGAAATTAGTAATGATAAAGAAGATCAGGGGTGCCTGGGTGGCTCAGTTAGTTAAGCAATTCCCTTCGGCTCTGGTCATGATCCTGGAGACCTGGGATCGAGTCCCACATCACGTTCCCTGCTTAGCAGGAAAGCCTGCTTCTCCCTCTCTCACTCCCCCTGCTTGTGTTCCCTCTCTAGCTGTGTTTCTATCAAATAAATAAAATCTTTAAAAAAAAAAAAAAGAAGATCATACATACCCTCTTCAGTGAAGAATTTTTCTACAGGTCCCACAAACTGATTGATTTCATTAAGTTCATCTTGGCTAACTTCTGGGAATGGGAAAACTTCTTTCTGAAAATGATAAACATTTATTAAAAATTTAGTTTTTAGCAACCTCCCACTGTGATAATATCAATCAAAAGGGGAGAAAACAGATACTACACTTGATATTAGCCAGAAGGCCCAGAAGCAAAAGGGGAGAAAACAGAGTTGCTAGATTCCCTATCTGGCAGGTGGGGCAATACTCATTGACAGAAGCAGAACACAAATCCTGGAACAGCCGTTGTGCATTAGATTCCACACCACCGAGATAGATCTCCAACTCAATTAGGCTTCTTCTGGCTTTCGATCAGCTTTCCCTATCAGTCCCAAGTTCTGCTGAGCGTCTCATGAAACGAAGAGTCCTAACATTTCAAAGCCCTGGGTTCTGTTCCCTGATTGGCAGCCTGCTCACCAGGTGGCCCTGATCCAGCCCCTTCCCTTTTCCAGTCTTCCAATGTCCCACTCGTAATATTCAAATAAATATTTACGAGTGGGGAGGACTGTGAAAGGCAACAGGAGGGAAAGCTCTCTACAGAAATGAAAAATTCTACGTGGGTAATTTTGTGACTTCGAAGATGCTGCGCCCACAAGAATACAAGGCGGTGATGAGGCCACCCATCTTGCCAGGTTCTCGCTCGGCTCTGCACTCCAGCCTCTGTTCCTCCCGTTCCGAGGACATCTACTCGAAGGGGGATCACTGCAGGAGACCCGGCTGTCAAGCCACATCAACCTGAATTCAACTCTGGCTCTACCACTTCCGTGTGTGCCTTGGCCTTTCTCAGGGTCAGCTTCTCTTTTGTTACAGCTGACCCCTCAGAAGGGGAGGCTCAAAAGAGATAAGGTGTGTTCTGGAATATGAAGAAGCATTAATTACTTGTATAAGACAGTGGCTCTGCTCTCATTTCTGCCTCTCAGCCTGGAAAACAGCTGAACTTCAAGTCTGTCTGGAACGGTCAAATGGCCAGTGTTTCTGGCTGACCTAGGATTCTCACCGGGCCATCACTATATATTGCCTAAAATCCTCCTGTTGTGTCCTTAGCTCCTCTGGCTTTGTGGGTTCCTGCTCCTCTTGCAGCTGCCAGCATAGCCCAAGGACCTAGGTGAGTACTTGGATCTCACAATAGCTGAGAGGCGCAGTCCCAGGCCACAGGCTACCAGCCCCCAGGAGTCCAGCCTCTTCTCATGGCCCCTCCCACTGAGTGTTCAACAAAGGTCTTCAAAGCGGAGAGGTCCCCAGTCTTCCCCACTCTAGCCCCACGTGTATCTAATCAGCCACTGAAACTTGTCCACCCTAGTAACATGCGCCCAAGTTCTGGACCCAGGACGCATGACTACAGGCTTGTGGTGGGTCCCCATTCAAAAGAGCCAGCAGATCTTAAAGGAATTCCTGGCCCCTAGGCCATCCCTGACCCCACCCTCAAGATGGTCTAGATGGACAATATGTGGAGACTTTCATTACTCTGTACAGCCTCTCAGAACAAAGCTGGCTGCTAAGCTGAACACACGGAGGCCCAAGCCGGGCCCTTCACAGGCTCACTGGTTCCCACGGGCTTGTGTAACAGGCGGTGTTAGAGGAAGATGACTCCATTCTGATACCAGTGAGCACAGCAGGTGAGAAAAGACAATAGCCTGGCAGCTGTTCAACCAAAGGGTTCCTGCTATAGGAACAGAGATTTCAAGTGTGCAGAAGAACTGCTCACAGCAATAAATAAAAATCTTAAAAAAAAAAAAAAATCCCAATGGGGTGCCTCATGGGTGCCAGGCTTGATTTCTATGAGCAGTTTTTGCATTTTTTGAAGTAGTGGAACCAGCTTCTCAAATAAGTCTACTACAGAAACCAAATATGTAAAACAGGTAAAAGCCAAGCTGCTCAGGTTGAGGCTGCGGTTGGGGAGGTCACCCAAATGGCTCCCGTTCAACTCCTCCCTGGTCCCTCCAGTAGCCCCTGGGGCATTTCCAGGAATAGCAAGGGTCGAGGGCGGCACTGACAGCTGCAGGACCTTGATGGCTTCTTTATACTCGAAGTGTCTAAGCACCTCAGATGCCATGTTCGTGCTCAAACCCCAGGAATGCTGTGAGATGATGTCAGCCTGAATCAGGGCAGTAGCACTGGAGGGGCTTAAAAGTAGTCAGATTCTAAATATATCCGGAAGGTAGAGGAAAACAGGATTTGCTGTTGGCTTAGACATGGATTAGGAGAGTAAGAGGCATCCAAGGGGACTCCAGGTGTCTGGCCCGAACAAGGGGAACAAGAGCCATCATCATCTATGGTAAAGATGACTCAGGGGAGAAGCAAGACTGGGTGGCCACACCAGGAACTCAGTTTCAGATATGTGAAATCTGGGGTGCCTATGAGACATCTAAGTGGAGTTTTTGGGTAGAAAGGTAGACATCAAGAGCCTGGAGTTCAGGGGAGCAATCTGAGCTGGAGAAATATATTAGAGTCGTCGGGATTCTGATATTTAAAGCCACAAGACTAAACTAGATTAAGAGTTGTGGCTAAAAAGAGAGGTCTATAGACTGAGCCTCAGAAAACCCCAACTTTGAAAAACAGACCCATATATACAGAGAACAAACTAATGGGTACCAGAGGAGGAAGTAGGAGGATGGGGAAAATGGGTAAAGACGAGTGGGAGGCGCAGGCTTCCGGAGAGGAAAGGTACAGCATAGGGAATCTAGTCAACGGAACTGTAACTGTAGTGGCGTTGTATGGCGACAGGTGGCAGCTACACTTGTGATGAGCACAAGTACAGACCTGTCAAATATAGTGATGTTGTATACCTGCAACTAATGTAACACTGTGTGTCAATTTTCAATTAAAGAAAAAACATTCAACTCAAACTAACGTAACTGCATGTTAACTATATTGGAAATAAAAAAAAGGGGGGGGGTGGAGGCTGGAGCATATGATGCTAAGTGAAATAAGCCAGCCAGAGAAGATAAATGCCATATGATTTCACTCCTATGCGGAATTTAAGAAACAAAACAAATGAGCAAGGAGGAGAAAAGAGAGAGAAAAACAAAGACTCTTTTAAAAAGATTTTAGTTATTTAGTAACAGAGTGAGCTAGAGAGAAAGAGCAGAGGAGAGATAAGAGGGAGAAGACTCCCTGCTGAGCAGGGGACCCCTCCCCCCACAGAGGGGCTCGATCCCAGGACCCTGAGATCATGACCTGAGCCAAAGGCAGATGCTTAATCAACTGAGGCACCCAGGTGCCCAAAGAGGCTTTTTTTTTTTTTTTTTTTAAAGATTTCATCTGTCAGAGAAAGAAAAATAGCAAAACAGGGGGAGCAGCAGGCAGAGGGTGAGGCAGGCTCCTTTTTGAGCAGGGAGCCTGCTGTAGGACTTGATTCCAGAACCCTGGAGATCAGGATCTGAGCCAAGTGCAGACCTTAGCTGACTGAGCCATCCAGGTGTACCAAGAAACTCTTAATTAAAGAGAACAAATAGATGGATGCCAGAGCTTAGGTGGGTGGAGGGATGGGTGAAACAGGTGAAGGGAATTTAGAGTGAACTTACATGATATGCACTGAGTAATGATTAGAATTGTTGAATCACTATACTGTACACTTCAAATTAACCTCAAACTAATTTAACACTGTATGCCAACTACGCTGTAATTAAAAATTTAAAGCAATTAAAAAATTTTCAACTCTGACTCTTTCTGTTAGAAACACTGGCCAATGTTTAGAGGTTAAAGAGCCAAGAAGGAACCAGCATAGGAAACTGAGAAGGATCAGCCAATGGAGTCAATAGAAAAGCCAGGAGTGATGAATGGTGTCAAGGACAATGAGAATAAACCATTACATTTGACAACAAGAAAATCACTGACGTCACAAAAGAGCAGTTTTAGAAGACTGTTAAGGACAATAGTTCCAATGGTCTGAGTTTGAGACGCAGCAGAGAGGGAACGATCACTGATACAGATGAGAAAGAAGAGAATTACTGGATCAATGCACTTGACTATGTGAGAAGGCACGGGGTCTAGTGATGAGGTTGGCCTTTGCTAAGAGTAGATAGCTAGCTCATCCACAGTAATGGACTGTAGACCCTATGGGCACACATGTGGGGAGGAGGGGTAAATGCAGTGGTGGAGGTTCTCCTCTGATGGCATATCCTTTCTCAATGAAACAGGAAGCAAAGTTGACAGGTGAGTGAGGATGCGGAAGGTGGTGCAGGATGCTTGGAGAAAGACAAGCATGAAAGATTTGTGTTTTTTTCACCAACGTGCTGGAAGGCATGGACACCCCAGGACGGAGGGCCCCAGTAGCCCCACGTTCTGGGAAAAAAATGGTTTCTCAAACATTAAAAACTGGCTTTGCACCTGAATGCAGGTGCAAATCACCTGAGTTTCAACTTCTGCACCTGTACTGCCTGACTGATGAAAGGAACAGTCTTAAGAAAAGCCAGATAACTCCTTAAACGACACAGTACCAGCCAACATTTCAGCCTACCTCAAAGCGTTTTACAGCCTCCCCGCCTTTTTTTTTTTTTTTTTTTTTTTTTTTTGCTTTGCTCCGCACGGCACTTTAGGAGAGGGCTTGTACCACTTTCCCTATTTTGTAGATTAGCACACTCAGGCACAGGAAAGTGAGACTAACTCAAGATCACAACACTACTAGCGGTGAAGCCAGCAAACATCACCTGGTCTGTTGCCTCTTGCACCTACACAGTACGTGACAGTTGAAAATACATTTCCGCGTACTACAAATCTCACTTTACAACACACCTGTGAGGCCACACATATAACTAGCTCCATTTGAAGGCTGAAAGAACTGAGGGCTGAAAGTCACAGAACCAAGGTCAAATCCATTAACGAAAGAATGATGAGCGCTTGGTAACATAGCTGCTAACTACTGAGTAACAGCTAGGTCACTATTGGGTTGCACCACCTACCGAAGGGGCCGGGTGTGGAAGGCACCTTGGAACCAGCCTGCAGAGGCCAGGTGTGGCATTGGAACCCAAGCTGAACCTCCTGAAAGCGAAGGAGCCGCTGGAAACGGACACCGTCACAGTCTGAGCCGTTTACGAAACAGAGAGGAAGCCCCGCACAGTTCCGGGGCAAAACAATGAGGTGACGGTCGCTCAGCAACCACCGCGCCTAGGTTTCCCAAATTGACCTAGCAAGAATTAGCGGTCAGAACTGTGGCCTGGATTCTTCCCTTTCCCTGCAAAGATTCTAGTAGGACTCAGGAACTTGGGAGTTTTGGCACACCTCCGCCTGGCGGGCTCATGTCAGCCAGGTGTGGGGACTCTCACTTCGGCCTCTCCTGCTAAAGGGCAAAAAGCTGGAGGCAAGAGAGCAAGGGTCGGCCAGCGCTCGGCGTTACCTTCTCGATTTTGCCCAGGAAGAGCTCCTTGGCGAAAGCTCGGCTCGGCGGACTGGTGCGCAGCAGGCGCAGGTTCGGGGCAAAAGCCATCAGAGCTCGGGAAGCGCGCGACGCTACCGCCCTGCACGAGAAGACCGCGACCGCCATGCTACCCGACGTGACCCACGCCAGCCCCGCGCCCACAAGTCTTTCTTAACGCCTCAGTCACGTGCACCCTGCAGGCGCCTCCCGATGACGCCAGTGGCCTGAGCCACGCCCCAGGTCCGTCCCCCACCCGTCGCCATTGCGCTTGCGCGGCCACGGGGGGGGGGGTCGAAGGGGCGGAGCCTTCTTGCTGAGCTGTTAGTGGCGGCGGGAAAGCCTGGGATGGGAATTGTTGGTGGGTGGTTGTGTCACTCTCGCCTGGGGAGACTTCTGTGCTCGGGGCAGCCGGAGCCCGGGCCCAGCTGTTTCCACTTGCTTCCGTGTTGCCGGTTGAGGTGACGAGGACATGACCAATATAAAGAAAAGGAAGCGGGAGGGGGATTCGCAATCCTGGTTATCTCTGGGGAACTCAGTATGTGTAACGTTGCTGGGTTTTTTAAAAGATTTTATTCATTTATTTGACAGCAAGCGCACAAGCAGGGAGAGCAGCAGAGAGAAGGAGAGAAGGCTCTACGCTGAGCAGGGAGCCCAATGCGGGGCTCCATCCCAGGATCCCGGGATCATGACCCCGCCAGAAGGCAGCTGCTTCACTGAGCCACCCAGGCGTCCATAATGTTGCCTTTTTTTTTTTTTTTAAAGATTTTATTTATTTATTTGACAGAGAGAAACACAGCTAGAGAGGGAACAGAAGCAGGGGGAGTGGGAGAGGGAGAAGCAGGCCTTCTGCAGAGCAGGGAGCCTGATGTGGGACTCGATTCCCGGTCTCCAGGATCATGACCTGAGCCAAAGGCAGTTGCTTAACCAACTGAGCCACCCAGGCGCCCCTAATGTTTTTAAGTGGGTTCACGAGGATACCTTTTGATTCATAGCTTTCATGTATGTTACATATACTTACTTTGGAAGGGGAAAATAAAGGGCTTGTTCTCCCAGAAAGAGGGCTGCACATAATCCTGAGTCACAAATATGCCTGGTTAAAGATGAAGGAGCAGAAGCCAAGCCGAGGACCAAGCACAAACTGACACCCTGCGAACCCCACAAACTGCAGCCCCCCTACCCCCCACCCCAACTGCCAGGTGGGATCTGTGTGCCATTCCTCAGGCACTCCCAGCTGCCCTGAAGTGAAGGGAAGGAAAAACAAGTCGTTATCTTACAGAGATCATAGTCCTACCAGATGGAAGTCTCCCTCAGTTTACAAATGTCTTAGTGACTTATGAAAAAAAAAGGCATTCTTTATCAATAACCTAACTTCCAGAAGGAAATGTAGATAAAATTAAATGTTCTTTACCCAGCAGCCCATTGACAAATACTCGAGGCACGCAGAGTATAACTTTTCTTCAGGAAGCTCCCAACTGTCTAAATGTTAATACCTTTCTAGAGGGAAACAATCTTGGTTTGATAACAGCCAGGCCTCAGGGTTCCTGTGAGTCTCCCTTAGCAGAGGAAAATCCTTTGAAACTTCCCTGATCTTTACCTCTCCCAACCCCAAGGTATATAATCAGTTGCTCCTCAGAATCCCAGGGCAGCAGCTCTTTTCTACCCACAAGGGTCCTCTCCCTGTGCTTTAATAAAACCACCGTTTTGCACATCACAAGAATTCTTTCTTGGCCGTCCCCTCCAGACCTCACATTCCAAAACTACATCAAGAAACACCAACTTAAAAGACAGGTGGAGGAAGAGAAGGTACAGAGGGAACCCAGAAGGTGTGTGTATGCTGGGTGGGATGGGAAAGGCCATCCAGCCCAGGGAGGAGGGCCTGGCAACTGCCCAGCTCTGCGTGGTCAGGCCCAGCTATACCTGACCCCAGAGCAAGTGGGCGCTCTCTAGTGGTCTTAAGTCAGCTTCCTCCAGGAAGATTTCTTCTTGTGCTTGTATTTACCACAGTACTGGAAACCACTTTCTGCCTTTGTCCTGTGAACTCCTAAAGAACAGTGGGAAATCTGTCATCTCATCATGCTTTGCCAGCCCAGCCCAAAGGTTGGCTTGCTGACAACATCAGGGGGAAAGAGCTCAGAAACTTTTTTGGTTGCATAATACTTGCAAGCATCTTCTGCAATCTGTTATCTGCTGCATCTTTAGCTTTGAAAAGTCTGACAGCTTGCTGCTTCATCAGTGTTCAATACTGCCTCATTTCAGCACTTGGCTTCACTGGGAGACCTTTGGAAATAAGTGCCTTTGAATTAACCCCTCAGGCAAAACAACAAGCGAGATTACAAGAACTGGGTTTCAAGGTTCAACTGGCGTATGTTTTTACCAAAATACGTAGTCCTATCATTCAATCAGATAATCTCTCAGGTTCTGTTTAGTGTACAGAGGTCTCCCTATATTGAGCAAGTGAGACATTTAGTAGCACATAGTTTCCAAAACAAAAATTGGGGGAAATTAAAGGAATAGGTACTCTAGTGGCATATACAGCGGAGAAAATTTTGGAGTTCTACTATTTTGCCAGTTTCCAAGTTTTCTCAAATGTAAAAAAAAAAAATGAGTATAATACCGCTTATCTCACATGACTTGCAGGATTAAAATAATAGGAAAGCATCTAGCACAGCAAATGATCAATCATTGCACTATGTGATTCTCACCTTACACTTGAAGATCAGCCTCTGAGAAACAGGATGCTATTTTTTTAAAGATTTTATTTATTTATTTGACAGAAAGAAACACAGCTAGAGAGGGGGACACAAGCAGTGGGAGGGAGAGAGGGAGAAGCAGGCTTCCCGCCGAGCAGGGAGCCCGATGCGGGGCTCCATCCCGGTTCTCCGGGATCATGACCTGAGCCGAAGGCAGTCGCCTAACCAACTGAGCCACCCAGGTGCCCCCAGGATGCTATTTTTAAACAGTTTGCTTGAGACAGAATTTCCTATATTCACTGTTTGAAACACTCGGAATATCTCTGAATATGCTTCTTGTAGGATCACATCAACACAGCTGATTCCCATACACAACTTAACCAGCAAATAAGCCAACACTCTTCCATGGCTGTGATGTCACTGTTAGTATAGCAAGATGCTTGGCTTTAGGTCTCAGGCACATTGAGTAGGACTATTCTTAGATCCCTTGCTGTTAAAGCTGCAAAGCTAATGAAGGATTTACTTATACAAATTGGGGAGTGGAAGGAGTCGAGGGGTGGAGTTGTCCTCTATTCCAAGACTGTAAGATCAATAATCAGTTATATGAAAAATGAGTTAGTCTGGTCAAGGTTCCTGCCTCATAGCAATCAGTAGCTTAATAAAAGGGCTTATAAATACATTGCACAAATTTTATCACCAGTTTATTTCTACTGAGAAGTTTCTGAAACCTTACTGTCTAGAGCTCACACTTCTGTACATAGACAGGTGTCCCTTAGAGAATACTTTCTACACTAAATTAGGTCCTTTCACTGCTTCCTTTTGATGTATACTTATTCCCATTTGGGGTACATTAGTTATTATGGAAACATGGAAGTCACTGGCTTGTTGAAAGCCACAAAGATAGTGGGGTATTGTGGGTTGAATTGTGTACCCCCAGGATTCATTTGGTGAAGTCCTGCTAGCAGTATCTCAGAATATGACCTTATTCCATTCTGTTGCTGATATAATTAGCTAAGTTAGGATGAGTTCTACTATCCTATTACAAATCTATTCTAATACGAACTGGTGCCCTTTCAGGAAGTTCCCTTATAGGGAGGGGAAATTTGGACATAAGAGTACACAAAGGGAGAACACCATGTGAGGATGGAAACAGAGATCAAATGATACTTCTACAGAGCAAAAAACACCAAAGATTTCCAGAAAACCACAAGAAACTAAGAAACAAGTCTGGGGGAGATTTCTTCTCAGACCTCAGGAGGAACCAACTGTGCCAACACCTTGAGCTTGGATTTCTAGTCTCCAGAGTTATGAGATGATGAATTATTTAAGCTGCCCATTCTTTCTCTCTCTCTCTTCCCCCCATCTCTCTCGCTCTCTTTAATATAGATTGAGAGGTTTATTTCAAAGAATTGACTTACATAATTGAAGGAACTGGTGAGTCTGAAATCTGTAGGCAGGCCAACACACTGGAAATTCAAGCAGGAGCTGACCCTTGAAGCCCCTATGGTTTTTTTTAGTTAGAGCAGCCTTAGCAGAGTAAAACAAGAGGTGTGATTCTTGGCACACAGTGTTTGCAGAAATAAATAAGACCTAACAGTGACTGCAGGACTGAGGCTATGTTGTAGAACCCAGGGGTGCCTGGGTGGCGCAGTTGGTTGAGCATCTGACTCTTGGTTTCAGCTTGGGTCATGATCGCAGAATCTTGGGATCAAGCCCCTCATCGGGGTCCAGATTCAGCATGGAGTCTGCTTGAGTTTCTCTCCCTCTGCCCCTCCTCCTGTGTGCTCTCTCTCAAATAAATAAATCTAAAGAAGGAGAGGAAGAAGAAGGAGGAGGAGGAGAAGGAGGAGGAGAAGAGGGAGAAGGAGGAGAAGGGCACAACCACCCATATGCCAGGTGTCTAGCCCTCTTTCTCTGTTCTCTTTTCTCCATTATTGGCTGACCTGAAATATGGCCAAACTAGTCTAATAGATAAGGTCAGGAGCCCCATCAGTTCTTTCACTCTCCCCCTCTGCCAACTCATTGAGGGTAATAGTACTTTTAGGTCAAGATCACATGAAGGGGCAAACACAACATCCATAAACAGTCATCATCAAATGTATGCTGTTTCTTCTTGGGTGTGATCATCAGTGTGAATATTTTGGACTCGTCTAACGAGTCTTTCTGCCTAACAGTGTGTTTGCAGACAAGACATGTTGTCCTGTTCTTCCCACTCCCTCACCGCCACCACACCTTGGGCAAGATGCAACCTATCGCAGAGTCTCAGTTTCCTCATCCATAAAATGATTACCTCAATACGAAATATGTATTTTTAAATTAAACTCAGTGGACTAACATTGACTTCTCCTCTCATTTCACCTACTCTAGACCTCAGAGTCTATCAATCCAACTGAAAAGGAAAGAAAATCTAAAAACAGGCACTTTTTTAAAATTTGAGAATGAGAGATGAGAGAGAGAGAGAGAGAGAATATGAATTGAGGGGAGAGGCAGAGGAGAGGAAGAAGCAGACTCTGCGCTGAGCAAGGAGCTTGCTGCAGGGTTCCATCCCAGGACCCTGAAATCAGGACCCGAGCCGAAGACAGACACTTAACACACTGAGCCACCCAGGTACCCCTAAAAATAGATACTTTTTTTAAAAAAGATTTTTTATTTATTTGACAGCGAGAAACACAGCTAGAGAGGGAACATAAGCAGGGGAAGTGAGAGAGGGAGAAGCAGGCTTCCTGCTGAGCAGGGAGCCTGATGTGGGGCTCTATCCCGGGTCTCCGGGATCATGACCTGAGCCGAACGCAGTCGCTTAACCAACTGAGCCACCCAGGCGCCCCTAAAAATAGATACTTTTAAGTTCAGACTTGGTCCTCATGATGACAGTCTTTCAAAATCTCAAGAAAGAGGAAATATTAAGAGCGTTAACAACAATACAAAACAAAATATTTTTCTCTTACATATCAAAAGCAAAAAAAGCCCAGATTCAAGGTGTAGAACATGTAGCCCTGACTATTACAGCATGGAAAGTGTGTAAAATAGTACAAAACTGTGTTCAAACTCTTAGAATTCCCAAAGCAGTTGCTGTAAGTAAGAGGCAGGTAATCAGCTTAACTCACTTGGGTCTTCTGTACCTGCATGAAAGCCAGGACAGCAAAATCTTATTTCAAGATGGCGACATGGCAGCACCAGCGTGGGAGAACCTTAACTCGTGGGAAATGGCACATCAAGAAGGCATAATGCCAGTCCTTGCCAAAGGGGCTTATTACAGAGTACCATAGTCCCCCAGCACCCTCCATCCGCTGTTTCACTTCCTGTGGTTTCAGTTACCTATGGTCAATTGCAGTTCAGAAGAGGATGGTCCTTCTGATAAACGTTCAGAAGGTCGAAAGCTAGGGCACAGTGCTTACATCATTCCCCTCACTTCATCTCATCAGGAGGGCATTTTATCATTTCACATCATCATAGGGGTGAGTACTGTACAATGAGATTTCTTTTAAAAAAATTTATTTATTTGACAGAGACACAGTGAGAGAGGGAACATGGGCAGGGAGAGTCAGAGAGGGAGAAGCAGGCTTCCTGCTGAGCAGGGAGCCCAACGCGGGGCTCCATCCCTGGACACTGGGATCAACCTGAGTTGAAGGCAGACACCTAACAACTAAGCCACCCAGGCATCCCACAATGAGATATTTTGAGAGAGACAGACAGACAGACAGACAACATTCATATAACTCTCATTGCAGTATATGGTTACAATTGTTCCAGTTATTGCTGTTAATCTCTTAGTGTGCCTGACTTATCGACTAAGCTTTATCATAAACATGGAGGTATAGGAAAAAAGTGTATGTATAGGGTTTGATACAATCTGAGCTTTCAGACATCCCCTAAGGGTCTCAGAACTTATTCTCCCCCCGCCCCCGGGATAAGGAAGGACTACTGTATTCCTCTTCAACTCAAGCAAATAAATACTGGGAAACATATTTGGGAAGGTGTAGCTCCTCACCCCAGTGCTTGCAGGAGTGGAATCCTGACACACAGTGGGTCATTGTCAGGAAGGCTTGCAGTCAGCCTCTTCTCAGAAAACCCTTGGGGCTGCAGCAATGGCTTTTAGCACTCAGCACTAACATTTCTCTGAAACAAGTAACAATATTTTTTTTTTGCAATCCTCTGAGCTAGTGACTGTGGGACTGTAAACCAGATAATGAAGTGGGATGTGGGGAATTAATTTTAATGGTTCACCCACTGAGCACAGAAGGTAGAGACCTTTCGGTCTCCCAAGTCAGTGTCTGCATTTCAAAAAGCTTTCAATGCTCACTCAGCACGAGTTGATCAAGAATACAGTTTGCTCGTCATTAAAGCTCAATAAAATACCTAGCAGATGACAATGTGATTTCCTATGCAGAAACTGATCATCAGCTCTGTTCTCCACATTCTTTCATTTATCATTTCTTTCCTGCCTGCCTCCAAGAAGGATCTGGAGTGTATATATTTGCACGCCATCAAAGGAATGAAGTGCATGAAAGACTCCTCTTGGTTGTTCCTGAAGGTTGTAAATGTGGATTATGGGAGCGTGGAGTTCAGCATTAAGTCAAATATTATTGATAACTGCTGGATCTTTTCCCTTTTAAAGACAATCTCTCCTCTTAATCACATAATAGAACTTGGCATGTACTCAGATTCATTTCTCTTCCAGCTATAGTTTATAGGAGAACTCAGTGAAACTCATCTGAGGAACTAATTTTATATTTTCCCCAGCGATACATTGTAATTAATAGGTTTTTTCTTTTTTTTCTTTTTTCCTGAACATTCAATATTCTATTGCTGGCCAGACTGTAGTCTATAAATTCTTTAAAAAAAAAAAAAGATTTTATTTATTTTTTTGACAGAGAGAGATCCCAACTAGGCAGAGAAAGAGGGGGAAGCAGGCTCCCCGCTGAGCAGAGAGCCCAACATGGGACTCGATCCCAGGACCCTGAGACCATGACCTGAGCCAAAGGCAGAGGCTTAACCCACTGAGCCACCCAGGCACCCTGTCTTTCCCCTCTCAATTGATGCAGAAAAGGCATTTGACAAAATACAACACCCGTTCCTGATCAAAACTCTCCAAAGTATAGGGATAGAGGGAACATTTCTCAACCTCATAAAATCTATCTATGAAAAACCCACAGCGAATATCATCCTCAATGGGGAAAAACTGACAGCCTTTCCTCTGAGATCAGGAACAAGGCAGGGATGCCCAC
>PITA01028841.1:0-18738 GCA_004023965.1 Spilogale gracilis | reverse complement strand
TTCCCTCCAGGGCAGGCCCTGGTAAGAAGACCAAAGGGCTCTGACCCCTTTCAAGGTGGCTCTCGGCCCCTCCCCCAGCAGGAAACACGAGGGGAGGGTTCTGTGGGAGCTGGCCAAGGTCCTGGAGATAAATCTCACAATACTGCGGGCGCCCTTATGACTGGGTCCCCCAAAGTTAGGAACCCTCAGGACTGTCCGCTCTGGGCCTCCGGCCATCCATCAGCCCTGGCCCAGGGGCCTCGTGCTCCCTGAAGCCACAGCCCCCTGCCCGTGCCCAGCCTTCCGGGCGGCAGTTTGCCCGGGGGCTCCTCCCTCTTAGAGACCCAGGAAGAGTCGCCGTAGCGCCCACACTCCGTGCACATGGAACCCCAAACCAAAAGTCAATGGTTGCTTTCTTTTTAAAGAATTAGTCTCTTTAAATCACACAAAAAACAAACACTGGAGTTACGAACCAGTTCCCACAATGCCAGGTTATATAACCGCCTGTGTGTCTACCTTTCATCAACTGCCCCTTGGCCGGCTCCCAGCTCCCGCCCGCGCCTTCCCGCCACCGCCGGACTCGCGGAGAAGGCCCGCAGGTGGTTTGCACGTCTGCGGAACGTCCTCATTGCTCCCTCCGTCTGGAAGGAAGCTTTTCTCGGACGTAGGGTTCCCAGTGGGCGCTTTTGTTCTTCTCACCCGTGGGGCCCCTGGCCCGGTGCCGTGTGGCCTGCGGGGGTTCTGGGGAGACCTGCGGTGGCCCCGCGGAGGATGCTCGCCGCTTCGGGAGGCCCCGTCTCCTGGCAGTTGGATTCCGAGACGCGTCTCTGCGTGGGTCTCCTTGGACGCCTCTCACGTGGCCGTTATTGAGCTCCTTGGGCATTCACGTTCATGTCTTTTATCAAATCTGGGAAGTTTTCAGTCCTTTTCTTTTCCAGTATCGTGTCTGCCCCCACCCCGTCCTCCTCCCGGGACTCCCACCCTGCGAGTGGCGGCTTCTCGCCCACGTCCCACGGGCCCCTTGGCTCTGGTCACCGCCCTTCAGAGTGTCCTTGTTGCTGAGACTGTCTTCAGGTTGGCGGACCCTCTGCCGCTGCTGGCATCTCGGAGCCGCGCCCGTGGACGGTCCAGCTCCGACGTGCTTTCTGGCCCTGGTTTCCTTTTGGTTTCTTTTCAGGTTTTGTATCTGTCTATTCCATTTTGTTCCTACATCATTCCGACTTCCTCCGCACCTGTCTTCAGTTCTCGGGGCCCCTCGCCGGCTGTTTGGAAGTGTTTCTGCGGCCGGCCCGCTGCCGGGCCTTGAGGCCTCCGTGTGCTCCTGTCGTCCCTCCGGCGGCCACGCTCTCCCGTCTCCGCTCTGAGGTCAGATTCTAACCCTTCCCGGGGCTTTGTGTTGAGTGTCGCGGCCCGACTCTGTGCCGGGGACCAGCCTCGGGGGAACCGTGGCGCCTCTCGTGTTGGCCTGGCCTTCGCCTGGCACGTCGGTCGCACCTGACTCCCGCATGGGCGCTGGCCCTGAACTGCCCCCTTGAACGGCCCTGCAAGCGGCTGCGGAAGAGGGTGGGCCCAGCCCGGCCGCCCGCCTCTCTGCACCTCCGCGGTCGCGGGAGCCGCCGGCCGTCGCAGCGCGGGCCTCCGGGACTGGGCGCCTGCCAGCGTGCGAGCTGCCCCGGGAACAGGTGCACAGCTGCCGGTCAGGGGCTGGGAGCTGCCGGGGGCTCAGAGCTCCCACTGACCGAGATGAGCGGCACCTGACTGTCCACGCCTTCCCCAGACACGACGGAGCTGCGTTCCGGGAGAGCTACCGCAGCTTCTGCCCCGCGGCCCTCGGGGTGGGCAGATGGCTTCCTGGTGCCGCCCGCACTGCCGCGTCCTCAGGGCCCCTCTCCTGTCGACTCCAGGGCCCTGCCCGCTGGACATGTGATTGCGTCCTGCTGACGTCTGACGTGGGCCAGCAGCCCGTCTTCTCGTGGGCTGGATGCAGGCTCGGTACCCCGCGAACTGAGCACGCACAGGACTGTGCTGTCCAGGGGCCAACGACAGCCTAGCGCCCAGTGTGGAAGCCACGGAGTGAGCAGGGTGCCCATGGGGGAGGGGTCAGAGCTGAGCTGGGTAGGAGGGCGTCAGGGAGGGGCGCAGAGGCACCTGTAACGTAGTGACTGTGTTGGGGGTGCTGAGATGGTCTGCGAGGGGGCCATGAACACGGGACGGGGAAAAACTGGACTGAACCCTGAATGTTGGACCCAAATGTGTGACAGAGGCCTGGTTCCAGCGTCTTAGATGCAGAAATAGAAATGCAAACGCACGTGTGCCCTGCGAGTCCCGTGAGGAGCAACACCCCAGCAGGGAGAAGCTGGCCGCCTCCAGGAAGGGGCCGGGGCGCCTCGGGGAAACGCCGAGCTCCGCCCAGGCGCAGGGAAGGGAGAGGAACCAGAAGGCGCGGCCCCGGAGGACGGTTCACAGAATGACGGGGACCTGCCCGGACACAGGCCAGACCAAAGGCCTCCCGCTGGCCACACTGGGGAGAATTCGTGCACAGCAGCGACAGGAACAGCTCGTGGACGAGACTTTTAAATGTGATCTTAAAATGAATGAAAATTGTGTGGGGGCTGGGGCGTGCACGTCGTCTCGCAGGGCCCGGACCCCGAGCTGTTTCATACAAGGGGGTCCAGCGTGCAATGAGTGACCTCGTGCAGCCGCCACAGAAGCCCCGCCTGAGGGACGCCCACGGAGGGACCCCTGCTGGCAGGAGCGTGGGGGTCGGAGACGCCATGGAACATTCCGGACTGGGGGGGACAGGTCAGCTCAACACAACGAGCTGCGGCGGGCTGGAAGTGGCCGGGCCTCGGGGCAGCCTCGTGGTCCCAGGCTGTCCCGTGGGCCCCACTCCCTCCGCAAGACCAGGGCGTCACGGAGGTGGTTCCTGGTGTGCTTGTAGTCGTCCTGCCTCTCGAGGTCGTTTTAAGATAAAACAGTGTTTAAGACCAGTTTGGGTTTTATGAAAACTAGCGTATACAGAGAGGTTTCCATGCAGGGACCGTGAAGGTGGCTCGACCGGGGGCTCCATGAGGCCTCGGGGCCCCTGTAGGGGTCGGTGCCGGCTGCTGGCCGCGCGGGGAGCGGATGCCCACAGAAGGGTTCAAACTAACATTGCGCTGAGGGGAGAGTACCTACCACCCAAGCCTGCGTCCCAAACTGACGCAGACATTCAGTTCCATAGCAGTCAGAACTGTCGGGACCTCACGGAGCCCGGAGACTGAGGGCAAAGAACCGAGGACAGTGGGAGGACTAGGGGAGGGCATGTTCGGGCTTCGCGGACCTGCTGGGGCCCAGAGGCAGCCCCGCGCGCAGGATGGGCCGTGGGTCCCGCAGGGCCGGGCGGGCCCCAGAGACGCGTTTATTCCTGAGGAAAAAGTCTGAGATCTGCAGGGGTGCGTGGCCCGCGGGTCCTCCCGCAGGTCGGGATGCGATGCCCGGTCTGCGGCAGCCGTGCGGGGACGTGAGGAGCACGGGCCAGAGCCCGCCGAGCGCCCTGTGGCCCCACACAGACGCCGGCCAGAGCCAGGGTCCCCGGGCCGTGCGGGACCAGTGGCGCCGTGGGTGGGCAAGGCCGTGGTGGGCACGGGGCGGCGGGTGAACCCACTCGCGGTGCCGGCCTCCTCGTGGCCTTGGTTTCGCTGACATTCGTTAGCTTTATAAACACGAGAAACCCCTTTAAATATTTAAGGAAAACAGTTTTGAATCCGTAACCTTGATAAAGCGAACATTTCCTGAACTGTGAAGTCCCCAAGTGAGCACATGCAGTCCCTCGGGGCATAGCTCACGCGCCCCACAGACCAGAGGCAAGGGTCGCCGGGCGCGCATGTGACCCTTGTGACGCCGTGCCCGCCACCGGAGCTGGGCCAGGCGCTGACCGGCCCCCCACGGACTCCGGAGCGAACACTGGGGCGTGGCGGGGACAGCCAGGAGGACAGCCAGGAGGCGGCAGAGCCTTGGCGCTTGGGGCCGCATTCGAAGGACCCGCATGGAGTCCACCCGCGCGGCCCTATAGGCGAGGACGGCCCCGCACACCGCTCCTCCCTCCTCCCCTCCGCCCCTCACCCCTTCCCCTTCACGTCAAGACAGACTCGGCTGCCCACGAGGCCACACAGCACCGTGAGGGCCCGGCCCGGGCTGGGGGCAGGTGTGCGGGACGGCGGGAGGGGTGGGGGGCGGGGCAGCTGACCGGACGGCGCCCCCTTAGTCGGCCTGCTCCACCCCCACCTCCCGCGTCTGGGCTGAAACCCCGTTCAGGGTCCGATCTGTTCCGTCCCCTCCTTACCTTCTCCTGGATTAAAGTTGCGCTGAACCGTCTTCAAGCAGCCTGCACACCAGTTCCGAGCCCGAGCTGGGGCTTCGAGTCACAGCCCCGAGATGGGAGTCGAAGCCCCAGGGGCCGAGCTGCCGGCGCCTCCTCTTGGGTTCCGCTGGTAGCGTTTGACTTCGGGATTCTATGCACCTGACTTGCTAGAATTTAAGTTCCTTCCTTCACGGCGTCTGAGGCCGAGGCGCCCGGGCCCTGCCGTCCCGCTGCCCCGCTGTCGCCCGTGGGACGAGCGAGTCAACATGCTGTACTTCACCCCTGAAACACATTACTGTTTAAAAGTCTTCATTTTGATTTCCCCACCTTTTACCCAGAAACGTTCTCCTTCCTTCTGCCTGGAGAGCTCCCCTGTGGGATCGCAGGGAAGGTCAGGTGGTGGGGACTTCTGCCTCTGTTCGAGGCCCCCTTTCCCGGGACATGGAGGGACCCTGGCTCTTGGCCGCCTTCAGACGCCCCCCACACTCCTGCTGAAATGTCAGTCGCCACGATGTCTGGGGGGCTCAGTCGTTAAGTGTCTGCCTTCAGCTCAGATCATGATCCCAGGGTCCTGGGATGGAGCCCCGCAAAGGGCGCCTGCTTCTCCCTCTCCCACACACCGTGCTTGTGTTCCCTCTCTTGCTGTGTCTCGGTCAAATAAATAAAATATTTTAAAAAGAAAAGAAAGAGGGGCGCCTGGGTGGCTCAGTTGGTTAAGCGACTGCCTTCGGCTCAGGTCATGATCCCGGAGACCGGGGATCGAGTCCCACATCGGGCTCCCTGCTCGGCGGGAAGCCTGCTTCTCTCTCTCTCACTCCCCTGCTTGTGATCCCTCTCTGGCTGTGTTTCTCTCTGTTGAATAAATAAAATCTTAAAAAAAAAAAAAGAAAGGAAGAGATGTCAGCCGTCAGCAGGGAGTCCCCCTGAACACGAAGGTGTCCTTTTTTCTCTGCGTCTCAGATTTCCTCTTTGGTCTGCAGCAGTCTGCCCGGCTTGGGGCTTGCGCATCCAGACGTGGACGGCGGGGTCAGCCGGGCAGGGCCCCGGGCCAGCCGCCCTCAGACCCGCTGACTGTAGGCCCGACACGTCCCGCGCCCGTTCCAGACCTCCTGTGTTGACAGTCTCTGTCTCTGGTGACGATTCCCACCCTGCCGACGACTTTCCTGAGCGGATCAGTCAGAGCCCTCGGCTCTGGCTTGGATGCCCCGTGAGTCTGTGTCTCGACTATTCCCGTCCGTCTCACAGTCCTTGGTCATAGTTATCTTTTTGGTGTGTCTTGTACTTTCCTACTGAGAGTTAGACCGAGTTAGGTGAAATGGCAGACCCTCTGGATACTTTCACTGAAAGAAATGTACATTTTCCTGATGCCACCGAGCCCGCTGTGTGTGGCCTGGTCTCCCGCTGGCCCTGGGACCCGGGGACCCCGCACTGGCCGACCGCAAGGAGTCTCCCGGACGGGGCGCCTGCTTAGCTCCCAGCCGCCGTCCCGGCAGACGCACCTCCGGCGGGCAGTGGCGGCCCGGCACGAGGCCCCTCCTGAGGCTCCCCCTTGTCCCACCTGGGCTCACTGTTGGTCTCCCCGCCCGGGGCCACCGCGGCCGGCTTGGCCAGCACCTTCTGCGTGCCAGCCAACGTCCCTCCGGGGACTCTGCTCGCTGGGACTGCTTCCCTAGGTCCCAGGTGCCTGCTCTCTCCTCTACTTTTTCCAGCCTTGATGGTTCTCGGGGAGGCCCGGTGTGCTGCCCACTGCCGCCGCCAAGTCAGAAGGGGATGGGAAGCACATCTTAACGTAAATAAAACCCGGTGTGTGATTGACATGCATTCATCCACCGAAATGAGACCCTGCGCTTATACAAAGGACTTTTTCTTAGGAGTGAGCACAGGAGCAGCCGGCACGGTGTCACCTGGCATCTGAAACAGGTGGCCCAGACTCGGGCTTGGAGTGAAGGCGGGACACCGCACAGCAGACCCGCTGTCCTCAACGGGCCGGCCACCGTCCCCCTGGCACAGCGCTGTCCACGTCGGCCACTCCTGCAGACCACCCGCCGGCCACCCGTGGGACGAATGCATGCCGGGGGGGGGGCGCCTCCTCGGGGCCGGCACTCGGGGCCCGTGCCCTGCAGCACCTACCGACACCTCCCACGTGGGCTGTCCCCCTCACACCTCACTGGACAGCAGCCACCCGGGGCCACAGGTTTTAAGAGCTGGACAGAAAAGTAGACCAGCTCGGGAGCAAATGCTTCTGCTCTGTGGGCCTGGGACGTCCGCCAACACGGCTCCGGGGCAGCGGTGGGGACGAGGGCTTGGACGGCAGGGGCTGTGTGCCACGAAAGCTTCACAGAGACCGTCTAGACCACCGGCTCTCACGGGCAGGGACCGCGCCCACGTGAACCACCGTGCTGTGCCAGGAGCTGGCCTGGGCCCGGAGGACGGTCACTTGGTCACCGAGCCAATGGAAGCTTGCCTCCTGCAGTTAGTCTGTGCTCCCTCCTTTCAGGGAACCCACGATGCCCAGCAGGCCGACCCTCCTGCCCACATGTGGCCCAGCAGCCAAGACGGCTGGGCCGTGCGGGCCACCTCCGTCCACATCCCACAGCCGACTGGACGGGCTGCCCAAGCGCATCGAGGGCTGGAGGCCTCTCTGGCTGGGCAGTGGTGCCAGCCCACAGCTCAGCGTCCTTGTGCAGCTGGGCCCTCCTGCAGGTGGAGACCTGGCTCAACCCCGGAGGCCTGAATGAGCGCACCCCGGCCCGTCCCAGATTCCCGGGCACCCTGCTGGGAACCGAGCAGCCACACACGCGCGCGCGCGCGCACCCGAGCGCCCGGCGCTCCTGCCCTGGTCCTGGCCCCAGGCCCGCGGGACCCCCGCAGCTGCCAGGACTCACGAGCAGGCACCCACAGCTCTCCACGTGCAAAACGAGGAGCCCCTTCCGGGAAAGCCTCGGGCTCCAGGCCCTGAACTCCGTACACGTGCTGTGGACTTGAGGGCCACGTCCTGCAGCCTGGCTGGGGGCACCGACGCGGCTGGCCCCAAACGGGCAAAGGCTGACGCACAGCATGACTGTGCCCACGTTCACAGCACTTCACACGGAAGGCGCGCGTCGCTGCGGTTCTCTAGTCTGTCCCCGGCCGCCGCCCCGGGGCATGGGAGCAGAGGCTGTGCTGGGGAGCAGGAGGCTCGGGAAGGGCGCGCGGGCCCCACGCGGACGCACTTGGCGCTGCCCGTGAACCCGAGACCCGACGGCCTCGCCGTGTCTTCCCGTTATCAGAACCGCTGTCGCCGCCGTGACGCCCCCACCTCCGCCCCGCGCACGCCGTCGGGCCCAGGACGGAAACGCCAGCTCTGAAGGCTGTGGGAGCATGGCTCCCAGAGGGGTGCCCTCCTGTCATCCTCACAACAAAAAGCCAGTGTCCTCCAGCGGTAGAAAATTGCAAATAAAAAGTTTAATTTCAGAAACTGAGTTCACCATTTATAAATACACTAAAACAGTCAATGCAAATGCACATTAATAAAAGATTTTTTTTTTTAACAAAACAACTTTTCTAAAAGGTCACAGGCAAATGAGTGACTTGATTCCTCCAGAATATTTAACTGGTTTGAAATAAGAAAAATGAACCCTTTTTCTAGATGTTGAAGGAAAAGACAGATTCATCGTTGAAAGAATGACAACCGCCGCTTCATTCTGTTGCCCTGGGATTCTAGAGCACCCGGCGAAGGCTGAGCCTTCCCTATCACACGTACATGTAAGATCCAGACACCTAAGGCTACTCTCACAGCTGCAGTACAACGATCTCCTCCCGTTACTGAACCATCTCTTCTGAAAAGAATTTTATACATAATTTGATCAAATTGGGGTCAGTGGGGTCAGTGCACAAATTTCAAAGATCGCTTCCTGGTGTCGAGGCAGCAGGTGCGAGGCCCGGGGCGTCCTCGGCAGGGCGGCTGCGGGCTGGACAGCAGGTGTCCAGGGCTCTCGACCGAGGCCGACCCCCCAGCCTGGATGCCGAGACGCGCAGACCGCGTCACTACAGAGAACCGACACCGCGCGCCACGTCGAACTTTACCTTCCTCTTCAAACGCCACACCTCTGTTGCAGTACACAGTTATGTTCCAGAATGTTCTCTGCACTCAACATACTTCAGAGCCTGCAGTTAGAAACCGCTCAGCCGGGATGGCTTGAACTCCCCTCCTATTTACAGATTTCATTAAACAGCCACAGAAGCTGTCCTGTTGAATTAAAGCAATCTTTAAACTAAAATACAGTACCTGATTTGTGGTTTTTACATAATTGGATAAAAAGCCTGCAGAATAAATCGTTTACATCTCCTCTGCTGCTCTAGTAAAGCAAACTACTACCCCCCACTTAGAAAAAAACAAACGTGGTACAGTCAGGAATGAAAGCCTGACCAGGGTTATTTCATCATCGGCAGGACAGGCTCTTCCTCGCGGGCCCGTGGGAAGCCCGAGGCGACGCCCGGCCGCAGGACTGGGAGTAAGGCACGAGTAGACGGTACAGTGATGCTGGGCCGGGCGGCCGGGAGCGACGGCAGATTTCATCCGGCAGCTCCCGCTGCGAGTCTCAATACTGAAAGTATATCAAGGGAAGGTTCACTTTCAAAAAGATGAGTTTTTCAAAATGCTCCATGGTGAGCCTGGACTGGCCAAAGCTGCCGCTCTCCGTGGGTGTGCTGAACAGCCTTTCGGAGGGGACGATGCTCGGCGGGCAGCCCAGGAACCTGACGGCCAGCGCGGCCAGGCCCGGCCAGGCCGACTTCTTCAGGTTCCAGTAGGTGAGGGGGTCGCAGCTGTGCTCAAGCACCTCCTCCTCCAGGTAGGCCAGCACCATGTCCTCGGGCACCTTCGTCTTCTCCCTGGGGCCCTTCTTCGTCATCTTGGCCATGAGGGCCCACAGGTTCTCCTCCCCGAGCGTGCCCTGCGGGGGGGCGCCCGCGTCACAGCCGTTGGGGACGGGCGCGTCCTCTGAGGTAGGATTCAGCACTTCCAGCTCCCTGATCAGATCCTGCTTGTACTGCTCGGCCTCCTCCTCCGAGAACAGGGAGGCCTTGTAGCGGGGGTCCAGCAGCGTGGCGAAGATGTACCTCGGGTCGTGCAGGGTGGCGGCCAGCCGGCTCACCATGGCCTCCTTCAGGGACTTGAGCATGGTGTCGATGCCCATCGTCTCCTCGAACAGCATCTCGATCTTGCGGTTCAGGATGTGGATCATGGGGATGACCTGGCTGAGCGTCGACACGTGCGTGCTCATCTCGCGGCTGGCGGCGTCGAAGGGCCTCAGCGCGAGGCACACCGACTGCATGACCTCCCACTGGTCGCAGCTGATGAGCTCCCTGAAGCTGCAGTCCACCGACACCTCGCTGACGGCGCGCTTCTGCTCGAGGAGCCGCTCCAGCATGTGGAAGGACGTGCCCCACCGGGACGGGACGTCCTGCAGCAGGGGCTGCTGGGGCAGCCCGTACTCCCTCTGCAGCTCCGCCAGCTTCTCCTTGGCCCGGGGCGACCGCTGCACCCGCTCGCACAGCTTCCGCGCGGTGCTCAGCAAGTTCTGCACCATCCGCTGGCTCTTGATGGCCTCGCTGACCACGAGGTTGACCGTGTGGCTGAAGCACTGCACGCTGGCCCGCTCCCCCTCGCTCAGCGTCTTCCCGATGCTCGGGTTGTCGGTGACCGTGATGCCCACCTGGAGGCCGGTGGACGTCACCCAGGCCTCCCACCAGCACTCCAGCTGCTTCCTGATGCTGTTGCCGCTGTAGTCGCAGTCCACCTGCGACACGTCCAGCAGGGCTGAGCAGTGGTGGTCCTCGCAGTACGGCCGGGCCGCGGACGCGAAGGTGACCCAGTGGGCGGTGAGCGTCAGGTACTCGCGGGTCTGGGTGCTCATCCAGATCCCGGACGTGAAGTGGATCACGCCGCTCTCCGCCTCCTTCAGGTGCGACAGGACGATCTGTTTCACATTATTGTACATCCCTGGGATGGCCGTCCTCGAGAAGTAGGACGGGGAGGGCAGAGAGTACTGAGGTTTCAAGTATTCGAGCAGCCTGTTAAAGCCAACATTGTCTACAAAGGAATATGGCTGGAGGTCAAGTGCAATCATTTCGGCTATGAGACTCGTGATTTTTTTGGCAACGGGATGAGAATCGTAAAACTTCTCGTTGGGGTCCTCGAAAGAGGCGGCTCCCGGCAGCTGGGCGCTCAGGGGCCCCCGCGGGCTGGGCGAGGCGGCCTTCAGCGCGCCGCTGTGGAACCGCTGCAGGTGGCGCAGGAGGCAGCTGGTGCCCAGGTTGGTGGGCTTCTTGCCCCTGCTGATGGTGCGGCCGCAGTGCAGGCACGCGACCTTCGTGGGGTCCGCGGCACAGACAGAGAAGTGGTTCCACAGCTTGGAGGTCTTCTTGCTGCTCACGGGGACGAGAACCTGGCTGTTCCTCGGGGCCGCGGGAGGCGAGTCAGTCCGTCTGGAGGAGGGGCCCTCGGCACAGGCCAGCGTGGCGTAGGGGGAGTTGGCCAGGCCGGCGCCCAGAGCGCCCTTCGGGCCGCCCACGACCTCCGCGTGCCGCCGGTAGAGGTGCCGCATCAGGCAGCTGGTGCCCACGTCGCCCCTGCGGCCCCGGCTGATGACACACGCGCAGTGTCTGCAGACCGCCTTGAGGCTGTCCGTGGGCGCCAGCGAAAAATGCTGCCAGACCTCCGACTTGAGCCTCTTCATGACCTTCTTGTTCTGCGGGGACCCAGCGCCACAGTCCAGCAGCCCGGGGCTCAAGCCCCCCGCCTGCGGCTTCTCGGGGGAGGACGCCAGTGAGGCTGCGCCCACATCGTCCGAGGACAGCGCCGCCGCGTCCTCCGTCAGCGCGTCTCCGGCGCTCAGGCGCACCCGCAGCTCCTCGGGCGGCCGCTCCGGGGACGAGGACGCCGAGGGGGACTCCCGGACGGGCTTCCCGGGCGAGGAGGCCACGGAGCTCGGGTCTCCGTCGGGAGGCGGCCGGGCGGGCAGCAGCGTGGGGGGCGCGGCGTAGGGGGGCGGGATGCCCGAGCCCCCGCCGTTCTCCTGCAGCACGATGGAGCGGTGCGCCCGCCACATGTGCCTGATGAGGCAGCTGGTGCCCAGGTCCTTCCCGTTCTTGCCCCGGCTGAACTCGTTCATGCAGTGGATGCACACGGCCTTGGAGCTGTCCAGCGGCGACAGGTAGAAGTGCTTCCACACGGCGGACCGCCGGCGGGACCCGGACGTGCCCTTCGGGAGCGGGGCGTTCCTGTCCGCCCCGCTCTCCGCGCTCTCCTCACAGGGCAGCGGGGGCAGGGCCGGCGGCCCCCCCAGGGCCTCCTCCCGCCCGTGCTGGTCAGGAGCAGACGCGTCGGAGGGGACGTCTTCGGAGGCAGGCACAGACTCCTCGGCCACGCCGTCGGGGGACGGGACCTTGGATGCCAGCTTCGGGGCGAGCTTGATGGGCGAGAGCACGGCGCCCAGGTCCCCGGCGTCAGCGGGCTGTGGCGGCAGCCGCAGGGGCGGGGGCGACGGGGAGGGCAGGGCCGGCCCGCCGCCGTTCTCCTGGCCCAGCACCGTGGGGTGCGCCCTCCTCACGTGCCGCATGAGGCAGCTGGTGCTCAGATCCTTCTCGTTCTTGCCCCGGCTGAACTCCTTCATGCAGTACGTGCAGATGGCCTTAGTGCTGTCCCGGGGCGAGATGAAGAAATGCTTCCAGGCCGGGGACTTCTTCCTGGAGCTCACGCCCCGGCCCGAGAGCAGGCTCTGCGTCACGGCCTCCATGGCCACGTCGTACAGCGTGCTGCTGTAGTGGGAGAAGAGCGCGCCGTACTCCTCCTCCTGGTCGGTGGGGAGGCACCCCCGGCCCGCCTCCCTGGCCTCCGCCCGCCGCCCGCCTCCCGCCACCCCGGGCCTGTCCTGCTCGCTCTTCAACTCCACTCCGTCCAAACTGTGATTAGGGATGGGAACGACATCTTCCTCTTCTACTTTAAAGTGTATTTTATCAGAAACCAATTCACCATCCCTCTTGGGATGAATTTCCTGGTTACTCTCCATGACTGACCGGAACTACTCTGGCGGCCTCGTCATGTTATCGGAGGTAAAAACCTGATCCGAAGGCTCATCTGGGCTCCGAAATGTACGTCATCTTCAGCCTTGAAAGAGTAATTCCATCTTTCGAGATGCGCAGGAACGTGGCTGACCATACATGCAAGCGGAGCAGCGGGCCATGTGGGGAGCATGCCGCCTCGTCTCAGGGCGTGGGCCGCCGCCTGCCAGGAGCCCCACCGCGGCGGAGACCCGCATCCCGTCCTGGAAGCCGGACCGCCGCCATCCTGGCAGCAGGGTGAGCCTCGGGCGCCATCTGTAAAAGACAGAACCGGGGTCAGCACGGACCTACACCGCACCTGTAAGCCCATCCCGTCAGGGCCCGTCAGCCCCAACACGCACAGGCAAACACTGCCAGGTAAGTTCACATCGCATGCATTGCTTCCTTGATGTTTCACAGTCCACTTCTGCAAGGAAAATACCTGAAAACTACAAAATAAGCAAAAAATAGGGACAGGAGTTTAAGTCCAAGGGCCAATTCATAAAGGACTGGGGGCCAGAGCCCCTGGGACCACTCGCCTCGTGCTTCACGCTAAGAACAAAGACGTCAAGTGGGGATGAAAGCCAGCTGACCTGTCAGTTCAGACTGGACACTGAGCGTCCGGTGTGTGAGACGGAGTCTGTCCGTGGGGCCGCACAGACACTGGGACCCGGGACACGGCAGCCAATGTGCCGAGCTGGGCGGCAGTGCCACAAAGGTGGGGGCAGCACATGGGGCTGGAGTGGACACAGGGCAGACGAGAGGAGGCCGCCGGGGTGAAAGGTCCACCCGCGGAGAAGCGGGCCGACAACGCTGCTCCTGTGCCCGGCAGCAGAGGGACAAGGAGGCATGTGCTTCTGTGTGACAGGGGAGTCTCGAGAACCTACGAGCCTACGAGGTTCCCCATGCCGACCAGGCACTTACTATGGATACACTCAGCACAGGAAGACTTAAACCTACTCACACACTAAAGCAGAATGCCAGGAGGGAGGGCCAAAACAGATTCCCGACCCTTTGGCTCAGCCAGCCCCCAAATAAAAACCAACAGCGCAGAGAAATCAAGACAACGAGAAGCAAAGACTCCATGGGAGGAGAGGGGCTGCGTGTCACACAGAGGCCCCGGCCGGTCAGGGAGGACCGGGTCCCTCACCACGACTCAGCCAACCCTGCGCTGCCCAGGGCGCTGCGGCCCCGCCCGGCTGGGAGGTGGTGCCCGGCCGAGGGCAGCGTCTATGTGCCTGTTCCCTGGAGCCGGGGGCGGGGGGCGTGGTGGCATGGGCGCTGCACTCCCGTTCAAGTGCCCACAGAGAGGACGGGGTCACTGCGGGGTCACTGCCAGGCCCACGGCAGCCGCAGCCCCAGCGGTTCCCAGAAGGCTGCTCAGACTGTCTGTGCCTCCGGCATCTGTGTGGACACACACGCTCGGCCGCCTCAACCCCCCTGCCCAGGGCCGGCCCAGCCGGGGGGAGGCTGCTGACGCGCGCTGGGCACCCAGGCCGGACCAACCGAGGCCAGGAGCAGGGCTGGCCGGCGGGGAGGACCGCTTCTTCCGCTGGTGCAGCAGCTGCTGTGCTGTGGGGCTCTGGCCCATCTCTGGCCGGGCCGACCGGCTGCCTTAGGCTGCAGGCCCCATGGTGAAGGCCCCACGAGCTGCCGTGAGCCCGCTGTGGCGGGCACGGCGCACACCAGAAGCACTGGGGTTGGCGGGATGGGAGCGGCGAGAGCCCCCAGGCCCCCTGCCCGTGCCCCTTCCCCGTGCCCACCGGGCCCCACGGCTCCTCTGCGTCCCACGACGCAAACCAAGGCTGTCGGCGGACAGCGGCCGGCCCGACCACCTGAGCCGTCACCCAAGCGCTGGGAGCCAGAGCGGCGAGGCCAGCCCCGGACGTGTCCCAAAGCAGCAGGCTTCTGCGAGCCGGGGAAGCAGGACTGACAAGCACGCCGAGACCACAGGCTCGCCTGGAACCCCCCGGGCCACGCAGGTGGTGCGCTCAGCCTGAGGCACTGTGTGTGCCGAACAGCGGCTCCGCCGGAAGCAAATGCGGGGTTCCCAGAGAGCATCCCAAATCATCAATTCCACAAAGGTCAGCCAGACACTCAGGATAAAAAATTAGCTTCTCGGCGCGCCCGGGGGGCTCCGTGTTGAGCACCCGTCTTCAGCTCAGCTCATGACCCCGGGGTCCTGGGATGGAGCCCTGCCTCGGGCTCCCCTTCAGTGGGGGAGTCTGCTTCTCCCTCCGCCTCTGCCACCCCCCCTGCTTGCTGTGTCTTGCTCGCTTTCTCTGTCAAATAAATACTTAAAATCTTTAAAAAGAAAAAATAAAACCAGCTGAAGATACAAATAATAAACTGAAGCTGGACCCAAATTCCCAAGAAGGTGGCAGGGGTGCGGGAGCAGCGGCAGCACAGCGCGCGAGGCGGGGCGGGCGGCCGGGGACCCAGGCGGAGGGCAGGCGTGACTCCACACACAAGCGTGATACGGCACAGACAAAGCGGGGGCGATTTCTCTTTGGACCCAACACACACGGGTGAGACTGCAGAACAATGAGGGCCAGGGAGGGACCTCACAAGCCAACACTTGTCAGGACGCAAACAAAAATATAAATCGAGAGTTGGAGAAACGTGAACATGAAGCATGTGTCTGAATGTACTAACACAGTATTTACTTGGAGGGTGAAATGGCAAGCCAGTGTGGGGCGGGGGGGGGACAGGAGGTGCCGGTGACCACAGACCAGGCACACGGCGGCCGTCACTGGGTCTCTCTACTTGCGGATATGCTTGAATTTCCCATAATGAAAAAGATTTTAAAATCACCGCCAACGACCCTCACAAAAACAAAAGTGTGACTCGGCACAGTGAGAGAATGGAAGCCACACAGCGGCACGACAACTAGGCTCAGCGCACCTGATAAAGGACAGGACCGCGGCCGACTGACGAGCGCCCTCCCAAGCCCGGGCCGGGCTGCGCGTGCTGGAGGCCAGAGCAGGGTGTCCAACGCGAGAGCCCGAACACACGTGAACTGAAAACCCCGACACAAGAGCGTCTTCACTCGCGCCGGACACGTGCGGGGTAACATCATAAGGAATCTACAGAAACTACTAAAAAGAAGTGAATTTAGAAAATCACAAGATACGAGGTTAATACAAAAAGGCAACTGGGGGCCCCTGGGGGCTCAGTCGGTGAAGCGTCTGTCTTGGGCCCGGGTCGTGGTTCTGGGGTCCTGGGATGCAGCCCCAGGTCGGGCTCCCCACTCAGCAGAGAGCCCGCTTCTCCCTGTCCCTCTGCTCCCCTGCCCCCCCCCCCCCAGCTCATACTCTCTCTAAGATAAAATATTTTAAAAAAGAAAAGATCTGGGGCGCCTGGGTGGCTCAGTTGGTTAAGCGACTGCCTTCGGCTCAGGTCATGATCCCAAGGTCCCGGGATCGAGCCCCGCATCAGGCTCCCTGCTCAACAGGAAGCCTGCTTCTCCCTCTCTCACTCCCCCTGCTTGTGTTCCCTCTCTCGCTGTGTTTCTCTCTGTCAAATAAATAAAATCTTTAAAAAATAAAAGATAAAAATAAATTTAAAAAGCAATTGTTTTTGTACATACCAATTGAAAAATGAAATTTGAAAAAATTCCACATTTATCATAAAAAGATATAAAATATGTAGAGATACCTTTAAAAAATATGCCCACGACTCATCACTGACAATGGAAACACTAAAGAGATGGAGTTCTCGATCCGGAAAATCCAATTCTGGTAAGAGATCGGTGCCCCCTGAGCTGAACTGTCTCTAAATTCAGTGCGATGCTAATCAAAGTCCCAAAATGCTTTTTGCCATAGCTGATAAGTACAGCTGGAAATCTATGTGGGAACACGAAGAACCAGGAACACACAAGCTTACAGTTCACCCTGCAGGACAGAGTCCTGGAGAGGAAGAAGCTCCCGGGAGCCCAGGAGATCCTTCTGGGCCCCCTCACGGTCCTGGGCTGATGGGTCTGGGTGAGTATAAGGGAACCACACTCAGAGAACTAGTGGAAAGAGCTGACGGAAGAATGAGCCGGGCTCGGCGGGCTGGGACCGCCCGTGTTCCCCAGAGGACACAGCGAGGAGAGCCCTCAGGGGGGCACAAACTCTGCAGGAGGCCCAGAATAAAGGCAGCTCAGGAGCCCCCCAACAAAGCCTCAGCACAAGCCCCAAGAGGGCTTACCGGCAACTAATTTAATCACATCTGAAAACAAGTGTCCACAGAACTCAGAGGACTGGGCCAGCAGCCTGCACACGATGAAGTGAACGTCACGATGGAAAACATGACCCCAAGCCCGGCGAAGACCATGACTAGGCACGGACGGTGACGTCAGGAGACGAGGGCGTTAAAACAGGCGTCACAAACCCACAGGAAGCCCTGAGGCGGCAACTGAACCGATGAACATGATGAGCAGGGCAAACTGTAAAGAGACCTGGGGCGCCTGGGGGCTCAGCTGGGGAAGGGCTTGCTTCGGCTCAGGTCACTATCCCAGGGTGCGGTGATCGAGCCCTGCATCGGGCTCTTTGCTCAGCGAGGTACCTGCTCTTCCCTTTGCCTGCCCCTCCCTCTGCTTGGCCGCTGTCTCTCTCTCTCTCTCTCTGTCAAATAAATAAATAAATAAAATCGTAAAAAAAAAAAAAAAGACCTGGACGAAATTTCTAGAGATGAAAATACAGTACTCAAAAAGTACGGTGGACAGGTTGGCAGCTTTCTAAACACAACAAAAGGAAAGATCACTAATTATGAAGTCATAGCAATGGAAATAAAACAAGAGGAAATAGCAAGGAAAAAAACTGAAAAATGTAAAACTTGTGCATCAAACGACACTACTTGGTGAAAAGACGAGATGTAGAATGAGAGAAAATACCTGCAAATCCTGTACCTGGTAAGGGTTAATATCCAGGATAAACAAAAAACGGCTACGACTGAGACACCCCGTCCTCACAAACGGACAAAGGCCTGGGACAGACCCACATCGATGCAGAGGCGCGAACCAAGAGTACGAAGAGAGATCACTTCGTACCCCCCAGGATGCCTCGCGTTAACAAGAAAGGGAAGAAGTATGAAGATGTGCAAACACGGAAAGTGTGCCCCTAACCCTACGTGCGTACCTGCTGCTCTAGGCCGTCGGGAGCTGCCTGCCTGCGCCCTCAGCCGGGCTGTGCAGGTCTTAATACTGAGTTCTGGGGGCTCTCCACACATCTGGAAACAAACCCTGTATCACATTTGTGGTTTGCAAGTATTTTCCCCCAGTCTCAGCCTTGTCTTTCTCTTGGCAGTGTATTTTGAAAAGCAAAGTCCAATTTACCAATTGGTTTTCCACGGATTGTGCTTTTGGGGGTTATGTTAGGAAGTCTTCGCCTGACCCAACTCACAGAGCTTTTCTCCGTGTTTTCTCTTCTAGATGTTTTACCACTTTGTTGTTTTTGTTTTGTTTTGTTTTTTTAAGATTTTATTTATTTGACAGAGAGAGAGATCACAAGTAGGCAGAGAGGCAGGCAGAGAGAGAGGAGGGAGCAGGCTCCCCGCTGAGCAGAGAGACAACACAGGCCTCGATCCCAGGACCCCGAGATCATGACCTGAGCTGAAGGCAGAGGCTTCACCAGCTGAGCAGAGAGCCTGACGTGGGCCTCGATCCCAGGACCCCGAGATCATGACCTGAGCTGAAGGCAGAGGCTTCACCAGCTGAGCAGAGAGCCCGATGTGGGCCTCGATCCCAGGACCCCGAGATCATGACCTGAGCTGAAGGCAGAGGCTTCACCAGCTGAGCCCCCAGGTGCCCAACCACTTTATGTTTTATATTTAGATCTTTGAGATATTTAGATTGCTTTGTATACGAAGAGCTGACTGTCCTAACGCCATCTGCTGAAAAGACCACCCTCTGCGACGGAGGGCCGACGTGTCTGCGGCCTGCTGAAGAGCGGCCGTGTGCAGACGCGCGCGGGGCTTATGTCCACACGGAGGCTCGCAGACAGCGTTGACAGCCGTTCACCTAAATAAACAGGATATAAGTGTGTGCGTGTGCATGTTTATCAAACTGGGTACTTGAAACATGTGCTATTTACTGAACGTCAGTTCATCCCAGTATGGATGATATGAGAGACACGTGTGTTGGTCTCTGCCTCCCCCGGGCCCGGCACGGGGCTCCCGAAACCCCCACCTGCTGGGAGCCTCCGGTGTCTCCTCTTCTGATGCGGCGACTCTGGGAGGGCTCCTGGGTGGGGACTGGTCACCGGAGAGACCGAGCTGTGATCCCGCCGGGATTTTCACCCTGCTCCCCATTCCCGGGGGATTCAATGGACACCTGCTCACGCCCACGTGATAAA
>PITA01028840.1:0-18752 GCA_004023965.1 Spilogale gracilis | reverse complement strand
GAGGAGCCCACTTTCAAATGATATAGGGGGATTGGAACTGGTTGTATATAGGGGTAGTATTGAATAGGGATGTGGGATTGACTTGGAGCTTGTATCTACATGTACATGTAAAAGAGAGAATAAAGGAAAGAGGAGAGAAGAAAGGGAGAAACAGAGAGAGCTAACAGGGAAACAAGAGGGAACAACAAAAGCAGAAAATACAGGGGTGTGTTTGAATTTCAGGGTAAAAAAGAGAAAGAAAAAAAAGAAAAAAATAGAAAAAAGAAAAAAATTAAAAAGAATAAAAAATATATATATATAAAATAAAAAATGTTATGGGGTGTTGTATTGGGTATCACGTTGTGATAAGAAGGGGGATAAAAATTGAAAGATGAAAAACCGTGAGAATGTAATTTTACGCTTAAAGTGGAAGCTTTAAAAGTAAAACTAGAAAAAAGTTTAAAAAAGTAAATGAGGTGGAAAACTTTATCAATGAGTTGTAGAGTTTTTGGTACGTGTAGTCAGTGCCAGGAGTTTAATAAATCACCTTTCCCCCAATTTGGGGTTTTGCATTGGAATGTTGTCCTCCTGAGCTTCTGGCGTGCTTTCTGGGGGTGGGGCGTGTCGTTCCCTTTCAGTCCTTCTACCTAGGCTGAGTCTCTAGGCCCCCCTGCTAGAAGCCTGTCTCAATGGCAACCAGACTATCAGGCTGCAATTCTCTGGTAGCGGAGCATTGTTCTTTTGCGTCTTTTTTCAGCAGTTGAGGAAGTCAAGTCGGAGCAGGATGTCTGTGCCCAGACCTCCCTCCCAGAGCGAGCCTCTACACAGGGAGGGGCTCTTTCCAGCCTCCCAGTTGGCAGTCTGTCACAGCCGGGCTGGTGCAGACGTTGTATTGATTTCTGCCCCTGTCCCCGCTTGTCGTTTCACTCCCGCACCTCAAAGCCACAACTCCTTTTGGATCGCGTGACTTTGTCTGCGCCCTGGGACCTGGGGCCTCTCCGGTCCCACGAAAGTCTGTAAAAAATGTCTTCCCGGGGGGGTCTACACGCAGCCCACGGTGTGGAGAGAAACAGGAGAGAAGGGCAGAATAGAATCCACTCCCACTGCTTTTCCGGCATCTGTGGCGGCTCAGGTGGAGGCAGGCGGCTCCGCGCGCTGGGGCCGGGGCCCGCCGGGGTGGAGGTGGAGGCCGGGCAGCGGGAAAAGAAAGAAAATAAAAGATTTAAAAAAGTCTCCTTGCCTTGCCCCGGGCTCCGCTGTGTTTAGCTTCTTTCTAGCCCCCCGATTCAGGCCGTAATCTGCTGTTATTCCTCACTCACAGAGCACTTTCATTTTGGGGTATTTGTTTTCAATGGTTCAGCTCTGCGGGCTTCCTCCCCCACTCCCCTGTCTCTGGGGGCAAGTCTCCAGACCCTCCAATTTGTTTCTACCTTTCTGCCGATGTTCTTTGTCTCTTGTGGCGGTCCAGAAGTGGGAAATATCACATTTCAGGCTGGTTTCGTGTTCACGGTGGTCTTGTAGTGGTTTTTTTGCTGGAATTCAGCTCTCTTCAGGGAACTCCCCGAAATGCGGTCACCTGGCCTTCCGCCATCTTGACCCCCCCTCCACCCACAGATTTATAACTAATAAGCCAACAGAGAGATAAAATAAAATCATCAAGATCTCAATCCCAAAGAAATCATAGGAGGGCAAAATAGAAATGAAGACAGATAGAACTAATATTAAACAAATAACATGGGAGACATAGAACCAGCTGTATCAATAAATGGATTATATATTTTGATTAAAAGAATCAATAGGGAGGTTTCACAATGTTTAAAGGATCAATTTATGAAGAAACCATAACAACCTGAAATATGTATACTTCAAATAACAGATCTTCATACTACCTGATTAAAAAACTGTCAGAACTGAAAGAAGAAATAGAACACTGCAAATTAAGAGTTGGAAATTTTAACAATTTTCTTTCACTAACTGTTGGAACAAATGGAATATTAGAAAGCATATATGACATTAACAATACTACTAAACAACTAATTTGTGTTTCAGAACACTCCACTAAATAATAGCAGAATATATATTCTTTTTCAGTTCACATAAAACATTAACCAATGTTTACCATATTCTGGACCAAAATCCAAACTTCAGCAAATTCTGAAGAGTTTAAATCATACAAAATGTACAGTTTTTTGCATGTCAATTATACCTCAACAAAGTGGTTTTGAAAAAAGTAACTAAATTTCCACTAATGACCAACTCATTATGATATAATAATATAATCATCCTCAAACTGATCACACACACACACACACACACACACACACACACACACACATTGCTTATTGACATGGGAGGTTGTATATGACTTACTGTTAAGTTGAAAAAAAGGTGAGAAAACTAAATGTATATGGACAATGTTGTTATGAACATTGGGGTGCATGTGCCCCTTCTTTTCACTACATCTGTATCTTAGGGGTAAATACCCGGTAGTGCAATTGTGGATTGTAGAGTAGCTCTATTTTTAACCTCTTGAGGTATCTCCATACTGTTTTCTATTGTGACTGCACCAGCTGGCATTCCCACCAACAGTGTAAGAGAGTTCTCCTTTCTTTTTTTTCTTCTAAAGATTTTTTTATTTATTTGACAGAGAGAAACACAGCCAAAGAGAAGCAGGAGGAGTGAAAGAGGGAGAAGCAGGCCTTCCACCAAGCAGGGGCTTGATCCTGGGACTTGATCCATGACCTGAGCCAAAGGCAGATGCCCAATGACTGAGACATCCAGGCACCCTGAGAGTTCCCCTTTATCCACCTCCTTGCCAACATTTGTTGTTCCCTGTCTTGTTAATTTTAGCCATTCTGACCAGTGTAGTGTGATATCTCATTGTGGTTTTGATTTGTATTTCCCTGATGGCAAGTGATGTGGAGCATTTTTTCATGTGTGGAATATAAAAAAATCATAGGTGAAGGAAGGGAAAACTTAATGGGAATAAATCAGAGAGTGAAAAAAAACATGAAAGATTCTTGACTCTGGGAAACAAACTGAGGGCTGTGGAAAGGGAGGTAGGTTGGAGGATGGGGTAAGTGGGTGTTGAGTATTAAGGAAGCCATGTGATATGATATGCACTGGTTTTATACACAACTAATGAATCATTGAACATTACATTATGTGTTTGCTAATTGAATTTAAATAAAAAAAGAAAACTAAATTTACAGATATTAAACAAATTTCAACAGTGTTAATATTGAGGTGGCAGGAGAGGAGGAACAACATGGTGCAGGAGAGGAGGAGCAAGATGGCAGAGGAGTAGGTGACCTAAATTTCTTCTGGTCTCAGGAATTCAGCTAGATAGTTATCAAACCATTCTGAACACCTACAAACTTAACAGGAGATTGAAGAGAAGAATAGCAGCAATTCTGTGAACAGAAAAATCACTTTCGGGAAGGTAGGACGTATGGAGAAGTGAATCCAAGGAGATATACAAGAAGATAGACTGCAGTGGGAGGGGCTGGCTCTCAGCAAGTGTGAGAGCAGCGGAACACAAAATCAGAACTTAGAAGTCTGCTCTTCTAAGAGACATCAGTCCAGTGGCTAAGCAGGGGTGGGAGTGTGGGGTGAAACACTCATAGGGACAGTGTGGTTTCAGGACCCTTGGTGTCACAGAAAGACCAGGGGTTCCTGAGTGTGGCAGAGCTCCCAGGTATCAGAGCAGGGAAGCCAACTGCAAAGACAGAGCTAAGGAGTGGGTTCTCAGTTTGGGGTTGCCATAACTGTGATCTGAGGCCAAGTTGGGCCACTACCCTTTGAGCAGGGACCCCCACAAGTAGCAGATCCAGGGAGAATCCCCCATTCCTCCACTAGGAAGAGTGGTGCGGGAGTGCACTGCAGGAATCTGGTGGGCTTGGAGACACTAAATGGGGCCTTGCACCAGAAGTAGAAATGCAGAGTCACAGGCCAGGTGAGCATAGAGCACATCTGGAGACCAGGGAGACAGGCGTGATTGACTGCTTTCCTTTGAGGGTGCACTGAGGAGTGGGGCCCCAAGCTCTCAGCTCTTCTAGGGCTGAAGACTAGGAAGCTGCTGTCTTCATTCCTGTCCTTCAAAGCTGTATGGAAAATTTTCAGGGAACAAAAGCTACCAAGAGCGAACCTGAGCAGATAACTTAGCCTGGCCCCTGGCAAGAGCAGTGCAATTCCGCCTCAGTCAAAAACATTTGAGAATCACTGCAAGGGGCCCCTTCCCCAAAAGATCAACAAGAACATCCATCCAAGACCAAGTATGCTGATCCATGAGAACAGCAAAACACCAGTGCTAGGAGAATACAGCATATAGAATTCATGGCTTTTTTCTCATTATTCTTTAGAATTTCAAAGTTAAATTTTTTAAATTTTCAATATTTTTTCTTTTTCTATTTTTTTCTTTTTCTTATTTCCTATTTTAACATTTTTAAACTATTTTATCTTATCAATACCTTTAAAAATCTTTTTAAATTTTCATTTTTATAGTCAACCACCACATTGTATTTAACCTTATTTTTTGTATACATATAAGCCTTTCTTTAAAATTTTGGGATAGAGATTCTTCTAACAGACCAAAATATACCCAAAATCTGGTATATGGATTTGTTCTAGTCTCCAGCCTGATCGCATTCTCTCCTTTTTTTCTTTTTTTCTTTTTCAACCAACTGCTTATCTTATCAATTCCTCTTTAAAAATCTTTTTTAATTTTAATCTTTACAGTCATATTCCACCCTTCATTGCATTTATCCTTACTTTATACACACACACACACACACACACACACACAGACACACACACATTTCTCTTCCTTTAAAAATTTGGGAGGCAGTTTCTTCTAAAGACCAAATGCATCCCAAATCAAGTGTGCTGTTCTCTTATTTAACAGCCTAAACAAACATACATATTTTTTCCTTTCTTCTCCCCCAAGTTTCAAGTCTCTTCTGATTTTGTTAGTGTATGTTTTTCTGGGGTTGTTGTTAACCTTTTAATATTTTGTTCTCTCATTCATCTCTTCTTATCTGGATAAAATGACAGAATGCCAATAATAAAAACGCTAGCTGGACTTGAAAAAAGCATAGAAGATATTAGAGAATCCATTTCTGGAGATATAATATCCCTTTCTGTAGAAATAAAAGAACTAAAATCTAACCAAGTATAAATAAAAAAAAAACTATTAATGAGATGCAATAAAAAATGGAGGCTCTTACTGCTAGGATAAGTGAGACAGAACAGAGAAGTAGTGATAAAGAAGAACAAATTATGGAGAAGAAACAGGCTGAAAAAAGCAAGAATGTACAACTATTGGATCACAAAGGGAGAATTTGAGAGAGAAGTGATACCATCAGATGAAACAATATTAGAATAATTGGAATCCCAGAAGAAGAAGAAAGAGAGAGAGGCAGAAGTTATATTGGAACAAGTTATAACAAAGAAATTCCTAATTGGGGGAAGAAAACAACCATAAAATTCCAGGAGGCACAGAGAATTCCCCAATCAATAAAAAACCTATCATCTAAGAGTAAATCTTACAAGTCTCAGAGACAAAGAGAAAATTCTGGAAGCATCTCAGGACAAGAGGTCCATAACCTACAATGATCGAAATATTAGATTGGCAGTAGACCTATATACAGAGATCTCGCAGGCCAGAAAGGACTGGTATGATATATTCAGAGCACTAAACAAGAAAAATATGCAGCCAAGGATACTGTATCCAGCTAAGCTGTCATTGAAAATAGAAGAAGAGATAAGAAGCTTCCAGGACAAACAGAAATTAAAAGAATTTGGAAACACCTACAGGAAATATTGAAAGAAGTCCTCTAAGCAAAGAGAGAGCCAAAAAAAATAGATCAGAAAGGAACAGAGACAATATACAGTAACAGTAACCTTACAGGCAATATAATGGCAATAAATTCATATCTTTTGATAGTTTCCCTGAATGTAAATGGGCTAAATGTCTGATAGAAAGAGGCTATCAGAATGGATAAAAAACCAAGACCCATCAATATGCTGTTTCCAGAAACTCACTTTAGACCCAAGGACACCTCCAGATTTGAAGTGAGGGGGTGGAAAATAATTCACCATGCTAATGGACATCAAAAGAAAGCTGGGGTGGCAATTCTTATGTCAGCCAAATTAGATTTTAAGCCAAAGACCATAATAAGAGATGAGGAAGGACACTGTATAATACTTAAAGGGTCTGTCCAACAAGAAGATCTACAATTTTAAATATCTATACCTCTAACATGGGAGCAGCCAATTATATAAGCCAATTAATAATTAAATCAAAGAAACACACTGACAGTAATACAATAGTAGTAGAGGACTTTAACATCCCCCTCACTGACATGGACAGATAATTTAAGCAAAAGATCAACAAGGAAATAAAAGCTTTAAATGACACACTGCACTGGACCAGATGGACATCACAGATATATTGAGAACATTCTATCCCAGAGAAACAGAATACACATTCTTCTCTAGTGCACATGGAACATTGTCCAGAATAATGGACAATGTCCAGAATAATGTCCAGAATAATGTGACTCACATTCTGAGTCACAAATCAGATCTCAACTGGTACCAAAAGATTGGGATAATTCCCTGCGTATTTTCAGACCAGAGTTCATTGAAACTAGAACTCAACCACAAGAGGAAAGTTGGAAAGAACACAAATAAATGGAGGCTAAAGAGCATCCTACTAAAGAATGAATGGGTCAATCAGGAAATTAAAAAAGAATTAATAAAACCTCATGGAAACAAATGAAAATGAGAACACAACTGTTCAAAATCTTTGGTACACAACAGAGGTGGTCCTGAGAGGAAAGTATATAGCAATACAAGCCTTTCTCAAGAAACAAGAAAAGTCTCAAGTACACAGCCTAACCCTACAGTTAAAGGAGATGGAGAAAGAACAGCAAAGAAAGCCTAAGCCCAGCAGAAGAGAAATAATAATCAGAACAGAAATTAATGAAGTAGAAACCAAAAGAACAGTAGAACAGATCAACAAAACTAGGAGCTTGTTCTTTGAACTAACAAGATTGATAAATCCCTGGCCAGACTTGTCAAAAAAAAAAAAAGAAAAAGTACCCAAATTAATAAAATCATGAACGAAAGAGGAGAGATCACAACCAACAGCAAAGAAATACAAACAAGTATAAGAACATATTATGAGCAACTATACACCAGCAAACTGAACAATCTGGAAGAAATGGATGCATTCCTAGAGACATAGAAACTACTAAAACTCAACCAGGAAGAAATAGAAAACCTGAACAGACCCATAACCAGTAAGGAGATTGAAGCAGTCATCAAAAATCTCCCAACAAACAAGAGCCCAGGGCCAGATGGCTTCCCAGGGGAATTGTACCAAACATTTGAAAAATTAATACCTTCTTCTGAAACTGTTCCAAAAAATAGAAATAGAAGGAAAACTTCCAAACTCATTTTATGAGGTCAGCATTACCTTGATCCCAAAACCAGACAAAGACTCCATCAAAAAGAATTACAGACTAATATCCTTGATGAACACAGATGCAAAAATTCTCACCAAAATACTAGCCAATAGGATCCAAAGGTACATTAAAAGGATTATTCACTATGACCAAGAGGGATTTATTCCTGGGCTGCAAGGTTGGTTCAATATCCACAAATAAATCAATGTAATACAGTACATTAATAAAGAACAAGAACCATATGATCCTCTCAATAGATGCTGAAAAAGCATTTGACATTGTACAGCATCCTTTCTTGATCAAAACTCTTCACAATGTTTGGATAGAGGGTACATACCTCAACATCATAAAAGCCATCTATGAAAACCCCCAGCAAAAATCATTCTCAATGAGGAAAAACTGAGAGCTTTCCCCCTAAGGTCAGAAACATGGCAGGGCTCACCACTATCACCACTGCTATTCAACATCGTACTAGAAGTTCTAGCCTCAGCAATCAGGCAACAAAAAGAAATAAAGGGCATCTGAATCAGCAGAGAAAAGGTCAAACTCTCTTTGCAGATGATATAATATTTTATATGGAAAACCCAAAGACTCCACTCCAAAACTGCTAGAAATCATACAAGAATTCAGTAAGTTGTCAGAATATAAAATCAATGCACAGAAATCAGTTGCATTTCTTTACACCAACAAATGACAGAAGAAAGAGAAATCAAGAGTTGGTCCTTTTACAATTGAACCCCAAACCATAAGATACCTAGGAATAAACCTAACCAAAGAGGCAAAGAATCTGTACTCAGAAAACTATAAAGTACTCATGAAAGAAATAGAGGAAGACACAAAGAAAGGGAAAAACATTCCATGCTATGGACTAGAAGAACAAATACTGTGAAAATGTCTATGATACCTAAAGCAATCTACACATTTAATGCAATCCCTATCAAAATACTGTCAATTTTTAAAAAAGATTTTATTTATTTATTTGACAGAGATCACAAGTAGGCAGAGAGGCAGGCAGAGAGAGAGGAGGAGGTAGGTTCCCTGTTAAGCAGAGAGCCCGATGCAGGCCTCAATCCCAGGACCCTGAGATCATGACCTGAGCTGAAGGCAGAGGCTTTAACCACACTGAGCCACCCAGGTGCCCAAAATATCATCAGGTTTTTTTCAAAGAAATGGAACAAATAATTCTAAAATTTAGAGGGAGCCAAAAAAGACCCTAAATAGCCAAATGAATGTTGAAAAAGAAGACCAAAGTTGGCAGCATCACAATTCCAGACTTCAAGCTCTATTACAAAGCTATAATCATCGAGACAGTATGGTACTGGCACAAAAACAGTGACAGTTTTTGTGGGAAAAAGACAGTCTTTTCAACAAATGGTGTTCGGAAAATTGGACAGCCACATGCAGAAGAATGAAACTGGACCATTTCCGTACACCACACACAAAAATAGACTCAAGATGGATGAAAGACCTCAGTGTGAGACAGGAATCCATCAAAATCCTTGAGGAGAACACAGGCAGCAGCCTCTCCAACCTCAGCTGCAATAACTTCTTCCAAGAAACATCACTGAAGACAAGGGAAGCAAGGAAAAAAACGAACTATTGGTACTTCATCAAGATCAAAAGCTTTTGCACAGCAAAAGAAACAGTCCACAAAACCAAAAGACAATGGAGAGAATGGGAGAAGGTATTTGTAAAGACATATCAGATAAAGGGCTAGTATCCAAAATCTATAAAGAACTTATCAAACTCACCACTAAAAGAACAAATAATCCAATAAAGAAATGGGCAGAAGACATGGAAAGACATTTCTCCAAAGAAGACATCCATAATGGCCAACAGACACATGAAAAAGTGTTCAACATCACTCAGTTTCAGGGAAATACAAATCATAACCACAGTGAGATACCACCTTACATCAGTCAGAGTGGTTAAAATTAACCAGTCAGTAAATGACTGGTGTTGGTGAGGATGCAGGGAAAGGGGAACCCTCCTACACTGTTGGTGGGAATGCAAGCTGGCGCAGCCACTCTGGAAAACTGTATGGAGATTCCTCAAAAAGTTGAAAATAGAGCTACCCCATGACCCAGCAATCACACTACTGGGTATTTACCCTAAAAATACAAATGTAGTGATCCGAAGGGGCACGTGCCCCTGAATGTTTATAACATAATGTTCACAATAACCAAACTAAGGAAAGAACCTAGATGTCCATCAATGTTACTGATGTCTCTATTGATTAGATCCCTAGCCATCAGTACTGTCGTGTGTGTGTGTGTGTGTGTGTGTGTGTGTGTGGTGTGAGTTTTTCCTCCTTATTTTTCACCCAGATAAGAATAGATGAATGAGAGAACAAAATAGTAAAATGATAGTGAGGACCCTAGGAAAATATACACCAGCCAAATCAGAAGAGACCCGAAATCGGGAGGAGGAGAAGAAAGGAAAAAAAAATCCATATCTATATTTCTATAAATTGGTCTCTCTCTATCTCTCTCTATATATGATTAGATTAGTGACTAGAACAGAGCCAAACACTTGATTTTGGGTGTCTTTTTGTCTGTTAGAAGAAATTCCTCCCAAAATTTTAAAGAAATACTTATATGTGTACAATAATAAGGGTATACATGATGAATGAATGGAATATGATTGTAAAGATAAAATTAAAAAAAATTAAAAAAGGAATTGGTACATTGGTTGAAAAAAGAAAAAAAGAAAAAAAAGAGGAAGGAATGTGATGAGGCTGGAGAGTAGAACAAAGCCCTACACTAGATTTAGGGTGTATATATATATATATATATATATATATATATATATATATATATATATATTTTAAAGATTTTATTTATTTATTTGAAAGAGAGAAACACAGCTAGAGAGGGAACACAAGCAGGGGGACTGAGAGAGGGAGAAGCAGGCCTCCCAACGAGCAGGAAGCCCGATGTGGGGCTCGATCCTGGGTCTCCAAGATCATGACCTGAGCTGAAAGCAGTTGCTTAACCAACTGAGCCACCCAGGCGCCCCTAGGGTATATTTTTATCTATTAGAATAAACTGTATCCCAAAGTTTTAAAGAAAAAAAAACTATATGTATACAAAAAATAAGTTTAAACACAATGAAGGGATAGAATATGACTAAAACAATGAAAATTAAAAAAAATTTTAAAAGGAATAATCAGATAAAATAGTTAAAAATGTTAAAATAGGAAAGAGAAAAATTAAAAAATAATAGAATAAAAAATAAAATTAAAACAATTTAATTTTGAAAGACTAAAGAATCATGGGCAAAAAGCCGTGAATTCTATGCAATACATTCTCCTAGCTCTGGAGTTCCATAGTTCTCATTGATTGGTGAACTTGGTCTTGGCTGAATCTTCTTGCTGATATTCTGGAGGAGGGGCCAGTTGTATTGATTCTCAAGTGTCTTTGCCCAAGGCAGAACTGCCGGGCCTTTGCCAGGGGCCAGGCTAAGCAATTTTCTCAGGTTCGCTCTGGGGAGCTTTTGTTCCCTGAACAGTTTCCGTACCGCTTTGGAGGACAGGAATGAAGATGGTGGCCTCCTGGTCTCCGATCCAAAGGAGCTGAGAGCTCGGGGCCCCACTCCTCAGTGAACCCTCAGAGAAAAGCAGTCAATCATGCCAGTCTTCCTGGTCTCCAGCCACACTCTGTGCTCACCTGGCCTGTGATTGAACATTTCTTTCTCTGGCATGTGGCCCCATTTGGAGTCACCAAACCCAGCAGCAGATTCTTGCTGCACACTCCTGTGCTGCTTCTTCTGGTAGAGGAAGGAGCCCATCTCCCAGGATCTGCCACCTGTGGGGTTCCCTGATCAAAGAGCAGGGGACCCCACTGTGCCTGGGATCACAGTTTAAGGTAAGCCCGAGCTGAGAGCCCACTCTTTGGCTCCGTCTCTGCAGCCAGCTTTCCCCCGCAGATACCTGGGACTGTGCCATGCTCAGGCACCCTGGGTCCTTCTGTGACCCCGCGGGTCCTTCTGTGACCCCACGGGTCCTGAGACCACAGTCACTATCCCTGCAAGTGTTCTACCCTCCGCTTAGCCTCTGGGGTGACTTCCCTCAGTGGAATGACTTCTAAGGGTTCCGATTTTGTGCTCTGCTGCTCTACTGCTGGCCAGGAGCTGGCCCCTCCCCCTGCGGTGTGTCTTCCCAAATGTTGCCTCTGATTTACTTCCCCGTGTGTCCTACGTTGCAGAAAGTGGTCACTGTTCTGTGTGTAGAATTGCTGCCCTTCCTGTCTTTGATCTCCTGTTGAGTTTGTAGGTATTCTGACTGGTTTGATAACCATCCAGCTGAACTCCCGGGACCTGATAATATCTAGGTCTCCTACTCCTCCACCATCTTGCTCCTTCAGATTGTTATGTTTTATGTTTGGTTGACCACATAATAAAATATATCATTGGTGGTGAGAAATATAGGCACCCCTATGCCAGCAACAGCAATTTCCCAGGTCTTCTGAATTTCTTAGTGCATTTGTACTTTCTTTCCTGTTTCTTTACCAAAATTTCCTCTAATGTCCTCTAAAACCCATTCAATAGTAAATGACTATTACTATAAACTACAACCTAGTAAGCAGCTAGGAATGCTTAAACAACAGAATGCTGAACATCAACCTAAAGGAAATATTTTTGACTAGGGCCTCCCCTCGGTCCCACTAATTAGTGTTGAATTAGGCTTCAATGTGAGAATAAGCTGGCCAACCAAAAATCAAATCAAATCAAATCAAATCAGACATTAAAAATATTAACCATGTTGGGACGCCTGGGTGGCTCAGTTGGTTAAGCAACTTCCTTCGGCTCAGGTCATGATCCCGGAGATCTGGGATCAAGTCCCACATCAGGCTCCCTGCTTGGCAGGTAGCCTGCTTCTCCCTCTCTCACTCTCCCTGCTTGTGTTCCCTCTCTCGCTGTGTTTCTCACTGTCAAATAAATAAAATCTTAAAAAAAAATATTAACCATGTAAAAAATTAACCATGTGTCCATTTATTAGGTATTTTTCTAATAACCAATAAAAAATGATTTACTCATTAGTTTCCAGAATTAAGTATTGCAAGGTATTATGTAACAAAATCCATCTGGCATTAATGTGCTGATCCTCACTTTCCCCCTAAGTATTCATATCATTACTACTTGGATTATAAAAATTACTCTAATAGCAAACAAAAGTTATTTCTTCTGGTATTTCACCCAATACTTTGGATACTTTATGACCATGAAGTTGGATCATGATGGTTTGACATCAAGGTAAAATCGAATAAAGGAAATGACCATGAATGTAATGGAGTTCTTAGGGGTTATTAAAAAGAAAGGAGAACAACTCCTTCTCACATTTCCCCAGGTATAATATTGATAACCTTCTGATTTCTAGTTTTTCATAAATGGGAAATATAGAATTGGCAACCTTAAAATCCATAATTTCTAGAGGTGTACCTTTGATTATGTTTAGCCTGAATCAAAAGCAAAGGGTGTACATTGAATCATTCAAAAGGAACTGGAAATTGCATACTTCAACCACACTTTCAGTGGTCTACTTCTGTCATTACAGTATTAACAAAAGGCTCTAGGGATGCCGGCAGTCCCATCTACCTACTTTCTTGGAAAGAAAATCTAAAATGAAAAGACTCAAACAAAAGACCATAAGATGGAAGGAGATTGTTGTGAAGGAAATGGCCTGGATTTCTTTTTTTATCTGTTGCCAAGGAGCCCAGAACCCAGCTTACACAAAATCTTTCCTGGCTGTATTGCTGTCAGTAACCCTAATCGCAAGTCAGGTAAGATATGCAAGTGCATCTTTTTTGACATTATGTACACTCAGGGAGCATATAAGCTCAAATTGAAAATTAAATGCCATGACTGGACAAAACAAATAATGCCTGTATTTTTTGGTGATGGATTTGCGTGATGAAGGTAAAAATAAAATGAATAGGTCACCTAAAGTGGTACAGATGAAAGAATACTTCAGAGTTCACAAGAAGTTTTCCTTGCAAAAAGATCAAACAATAGTTGAAAGTATATTTAAAAGCTGTACTGTGGTAGAACGTTTATTCTAAAATTTTTCTTTACTACATTTGAAAACACACATTAGCTTTTAGGTTAGCATCAAATATGGAAATGTAAAATGACCACAGTCTCAGTGAGGATGAAAGGAAAACTAGGGACTTGTTGTAAAACACATTCTTAACTATATTTGCACCTCTGGTTCATTGACCTTGAGAATATAGGTCTTTTTTCTTTACCATCACAGACAGTTCCATCCTCTGGAAGAATGAACCCCTAATGTTTGGCTAGGTGTGTCTGGGAGTTTCTCTTTGAAGATATATGTTTCATCATAATGAGGTCTTAATTGGCTCTATCTCAGTCATTTTCCGATCATCCTGGACATCTTTTAAAAAATAGATTTCCTTTTAAACAAGAGTAGCATATAACAACCACAACCAAAACAAACATTCTCAGCAAGATTCATTTTGAAGATTTATTATCTAAATTAACTATGTTTTAATTTTTCAGGAATCATCTAATTACTTTTTCTTTACTTCAAAGAGATAAGGTAGGATAATCAACCAACTTATGCTGATTTGAACAACCCAACAGTTTGTTTCTCTAAGCTGTTTAATATAGATCGAAAAGTACTTGAAATGAATATATATCTTGGATAAATTATGTTGGATTATATTACATATTCAAAAGACTTCTAGGTTTATAACTGACAATCTGTCCAGGTTTCAAATCTCTGTGGGTCTCGCTGTAAGCTCTTGGACCATGTAGTCAGCATCTCGGGTAGGAAATTAACCTGTTCTTCTCCTGAACACATCTTTGAATTTGTGCTTATCAAAATATTAATTAATTTATTTAAAACTCCTTCATGGAAAGACTATATATATTTTCTAAAGTTGTATATTTTCAATGAGTTTTTAAAAAATGAGCTACAGATCTTGCTATCTTCTGTCAACTTCCTCTCTCAATCTTTTCCTTCTTTGTACTTACCTCTTCTCTGTTGAATTTATTCTTCAACCACAGATGAAACAGGGTAATAAATTATACCATTAATTACATTTCTTCTCTGTTACTTTTCCACTTGCCTAGTTTTTTTATTCATCGGAAGTAATAAGAAACCCAAGACTTCAAAAAAGCATTTTAAAGTAGCAGTAATTTATTCATAACTTAGACTCTGTTTTATTTTTTATTTTTTATTTATTTTTTTAAAGATTTTATTTATTTGACAGAGAGAAACACAGCCAGAGAGGGAACACAAGCAGGGGGAGTGAGAGAGGGAGAAGCAGGCTTCCCGCCGAGCAGGGAGCCCGATGTGGGACTCGATCCCGGGTCTCCGGGATCATGACCTGAGCCGAAGGCAGTCGCTTAACCAACTGAGCCACCCAGGCGTCCCCGTTTTTTTTTTTTTTAATATAAAACTCATTTCTGAAACACACACTTTGTGACAGGCATGTTACTTCCCTAAGTTGTATTCTAAGAGAACCTACACCTGTTTTAATTGGCCCTCCATTCCCTGACTAATTTGAGGGTTGCCACACATTCCAATGAGGAAGTGACATGACAAGAGCTTTCTAGGAAAGCTTTGCTGTGTATGTAACAGATTATTCAAGGACAATTGTAAAGGGTGTTGAGTAAAAATAAGAAAAGTGAAAATTTTAAGAATAAAAACAACCATGTTTTTGAGTATCTGCTTTGCATCAGAAGCTTTGTATATTTTTTTCCATTTAACCCTGACAATAGTCTTATAAAGTACATATTATTACCTTATTTCATAGTTGAAGAACTGGAGGCACAAAGAGACTCAGCAATGTACAAAACAGAAGAGCTTGGATTCTGCAGGGAAACCTGACCCTAGAGCTCATATTCATTTCAGATGACAGACTTATTAGCAGGAAAACAGTGACATATTTTATTTTTATCAGTTAGGGAGTTACATGGACCAGCCCCTTCTGTCACTGGACCCACCTTCAGTCAAAGTAGTCAACAAGGATAGGAGCAATAATTTGAGAGGACCAGCCCAATTATGAAAAGGGGTTTACTGTTCTAGCACTCAAAAACATTTAAGTATCTACAAAGCATAAGTACTCTTTACTGTTCATAGACTTTTTATCTAATTTAACTTATATTTGTAAGAAAAGAGCATCTATCATCCTAAGAACTTTTATACCATCTGGTGATTATCTCTGATTCATCAATAATGAATGAAAAAATTCTTTTAATACATTTTTGGTGTGGTGGTAAGAATAGGACCTGTGGACTCACATATTCAGGTTTTAGAGAGTTTTCAAGCAAGAAATTGGGGAAAGCAAGGGAAGAAGAGAAAAAAGCTCACAGAAGTGTTCTTAAATGCTCACACAGTCTCCTAAATGTTCACATGGCTCATGTTTGGCAGTGGTTAGGACATCAGCTAGGTTTAGAAAGGAGAAAGAATTAAAGGATATCTATTGGGCAGGCCAGGGTATATAGTGGGATGCTGGGAAGTTTGCTATCACTGCAATTATATCCTGAATTTTGGTCTCTACCACCATTGTGACTGATGAGAAAATACCATATGATACAATGTGATGAAAGAGATGTTTAGAAAGTAAATGTTAATTATTCTATATTTATTTTGTTGAACATTCACATTCAGCTTTAATGTCTGAAATACTGTGTTAGGCACAGAAAGTGAAGCACCCTTCCCTTATTGGATGTGACTTGAATGAGGGTACATATTCTGCCCCCATCTGTCAGAGACAGCTCTATGGAGGGCAAGGAAAAGACAAACTAAGTAATTACCATTTATATTGTTGGCAATCATAGGGCATATATATTGTAAATAGGATGTATATATAGTTTTTATTTTAATTTGGAAAGCGAACTGCCTCCTTTTCTTTTCCATAAACAATTTAGAAATGCTATTGAGAATACTAAGAAGACCTGTAACTCAAGCACTAGTTTTAATAGATATGTAAGTTAGCTCCTCACATACATGTCAGATGAAAAATTTATAGAAAGCGGGCAATAAACTTAATAAGGTGTTATATAATATGCAGAATAAATATTAGTACAGTACATGAACCTAAATGACAGCAACAAATTATAAAGCTTAGCATGCAATTAAAATCACTAATGGAACACTGTACAGAGAGAATGTGTTCATTTGTAGATCAGTCAAAGAGCAGCTATTCTAGTGTCAGAGCCACCACTTGAACTAATGACACCCTCTTAAACTTATTTTTAAACACACTCTATCTGTCATGCAATAGCTATACTTTATAGGTGACTTCAGTTCAGTCTTTTAATGGATATACATACTAATAAAGTGTGTCCTGGAGGCAGAATGGTCCTCATGGCCAAACACAGTCTTCAGGTCTACACTCAAGTGAATTTTTTTGATGTCAGATTTATGGGCAGACAACAATAATAGTATATATACTAGTGGCCAGCATGCTGATGGGGTCTTAGATTTAAAAGTTAGGAAGTAAGAACTGCCTGAAATTTGTCAGTGAATCCATCCTGCTGCCTTGACCATTACTATTTTGCCCTTTTTGTTTGTTTGGTTTTTTGTTTTTACAAGGTTACATTTTCTTGACTCCAAGCTCTTGTGCATGAGATTCTATCTGTCAGTATCATTTCCCTCATCTCCATGTGTACAAATCTTACTCATATCTCAAGACCCAGATTACATGACACCTCCATAAAGCTCTCACCCAGGCCTCCCAGTGGGAAGCAATATTTTTTCTTTGAATTTTCATAGCATTTATTTGTACTTTATTAGCTCCTTTCACTATCCCCATAGTTGATATTATGTAATCGTTAGACATTTTGCATATTTTAAAGATTATAACTATAAAATACAGATCATATTTATCTTAGTTATTTGTATATGTACTTTATTTCTTATTTTGGACGAATAGAGGGGAGAAGCATCCCAGAATTAGGTATGGGGGCAAAGGAATGCCAGCTTTGGTTTATAAGCTAGATATGAACATTTACTGAAAGCTTAGCACTGAAGTGGGAGATATTTGAGAAATGATGGAATGACTTTGTAGTCTTTGATGGTATTGGCACAGAGATTCTCTATGTGTTATTTTAAAAGCTGACATCTGTCAACTCTCTTGATGAAAGAAACATTCACATAAATGAAAGGTTTAAATCCATGACCACATTCGAATGGGAGAAAAGAACCATCTCCTGTATGCAAGGAGAAAAAAACTCAGAGAGTTCATGTTTGGAAAGAGGAGAGGAAATTATATTTTGGTATTGAATTTGCCCATTAGAAAAAGGGAGGCTTTTGGTTTCTGTGACCATGGAAGTGTGCCACTATGACTCCCCACCAAGAGAGAACCTGATAGAGAATATAGCTAGCAGACAGCCTCCAGATGTTGCAACTTTGAGATCCACAACAGCATTTAATTCTAAGTTCCTACCTTTCTAGGGTTGCTCACAGCCAGAATCAGTACAGAAGGGGTTTTGTAAGCCAGGTACTGTAGACCAGGTCATTTCTGCCCAATATGGGATTCCTCTAATGGACAGTGTTTGCTCTAGGGCTTTGCACTGGCCTGGGTGGGACTTTCTCTAGCTACACTGCAGGTGGGGGCTCTTCCTACTCAATGCTCCTTCCTCCCCTCTCTCCTTCACAAGTGTCAAATCACCATTGTGATACCAAGGATTTTCCTTCCTATTCTTGCACAGTTTATCTCTCAGAGCAATTTATTTCCCTCTGTACATCTCTTATGCTTCTTATCCCATATTTGTATCTGTTTCCAGAAGTATCTAAACTGGCACAGCCACAGACTAGCTATCCTATTGAGCAATGTCATGGTGAAATTGGATCAGAGTACTCACACTTATGAATTCATTCATTTATTCAATTTATTTTATAAACATTTTTTAGCATTGCCTATATGTTAAGCATGTCTGCACTAGACACTAGTGATGTAGGAATGAACAAGGCAAACAACACCTTACACCATTCAGAATGGCCAAAATTAACAAGACAGAAAACAACAAGTGTTGGAGAGGCTGCGGAGAAAGGGGAACCCTTTTGGGAATGCAAACTGGTGCAGCCGCTTTGGAAAACAGTGTGGAGATTCCTTAAAAAAATTAAAGATAGAGCTACCCTATGACCCTGCAATTGCACTACTGGGCATTTACCCCAAAGATACGGATGTAGTGAAAAGAAGGGCCATATGCACCCCAATGTTCATCGCAACAATGGCCACAATCGCCAAACTGTGGAAAGAGCCAAGGTGCCCATCAACAGATGAATGGATAAAGAAGATGTGGTACATATATACAATGGAATACTATGCCTCC